>CACSLJ010000058.1:0-105777 GCA_902706625.1 Albugo laibachii
GGACGTACCATGTGCGTCAATTGTTTATCCCAAATGTTGACTTTATTATTCTCGCTAGTGTAATATTGTATCTCATTGAATGAAACAGCATTTTGCGCTGTAAGGTCACGATGAATTGTACTCGCTGAAAGCGCAGCGAGGCTGTCATCAGTCACGGTGAATGAGGTGACGCCAATGGAGCTGTGAACGGAATTGTTGAGAGAGAACTCTACCAGTGTTAAAGATGTGGACCACTCGGTCTATGATGCAGCGTGGCTGCGAAGGATGTCTTCCATGACTCTGTTGGCGCGTTCCGTCTGACCATCCGTCTCTGGGTAGGCAGTGGTGGACATTGCCAACGTTGTTTCCGACGTCGAAAACAGTGAAGTCCAAAATTAAGAAGTAAATGTGGGTTGCGATCACTTACAATCGTGGTTGGAAGTCCGTGATGTCGGAAGACGATGTTGATAAACAATACTCAGACTCGTCTGCAGAGATTGGGGCTTTTGCTGGGGCAAAATGAACCATTTTGCTCAGGCGATCAACAAAGACGAGAATACCCGAGCGACCGAACTTGTCGATTGGTAATCCGAAAATAAAACCTATGCTCACCGATTCACAATAGTCTTTCGAAATAGGTCAAGATTGTAATGGAGCCCGTACATCTGCTGACGGTTTGCCACGTTGGCAGATTTCACATGTTCGTATCCACGTACGCACCCATTTGTACATGTGAGGCCAAAATTAGTATCGTGACGAGGAATGATAAGTCTTGTCTCTTTCTAGGTGACCAGCTGTGACCACATCGAGGAATACATATATCAGCTGATGACGAAGTTCATCATCAGTCGGAACAGCTACACGAGGGTCGTCGGCAGGGTCAATTCGGTAGTACAACAAGTTATTCATGAGTTGATATCGGTGGTATCGTGCACGGATATGTGCCGGCAAGTCGTGCAGCGCGGAGCGTGAAGGTGGTTTCAAATAATGCAAAAGGGGAGCAAAGAGCGCGTCTTCAGCATATCCATCGCTGATAAGCTGGGGTAAATTGGAACTTGTTGTGACTGATGCTACGTTGATTGAGACACCAGAATCAACACACGTGGGCCATTCATCGGTTCCATGTGGAATGCTTGTCGAGTCATAATCTTGGCGGAGATATGAAGCATCGGCGAAGATATTCTTCTTCACTGGTCTGTAGTAAACCACGAGGTTATATTCTGAGAAGAAGGATAGCCACCTGGCTATCTTTTGCGACAAGTGGGGACTCTTCGTTGCGAACAGCAACGAAGCGTGATCGGTGTAGATAATAAAGTTTTGTTCCAACAACAAATAGACTCTGAACTTGATCAACGCATAGCGCATTGAGAGCAATTCTTTATCATGAACGGGGTAGTTCCGTTCGGCTGGCTTCAAGTGCCATGATTGGTAGATGATTACCCTCTCCATCTCTTCATTGTCGAATTGCATGAGAGCACAGCCAATCGCGAGCTGGCCGGCGTCGCAAACCACATGAAATGGTGTGGACTACTTTGATAAAATGAGTATTGGGGCCTCGGACATGTTCTTTAATCAAATCGAAAGCCTCTTGATGTTGCGTTTCCCATGACCGCTCGATATCTTTCTTTAGCAGTTGGGAGAGGGACGGACAAATCGTGCATAATCTCGCGTGTACGTGTGAAGGTAGATCGCCATTCCAAGCCACTGGCAAGGGTCTTTTTGACTAGTTGGAATCGGCCATGAGCAGATTGACGAGATTTTCTCTGCATCGGGTCGCACACCGCTCTTTCCAACATAACATCCGAGCACCGGGATCTCGGGCGCGCAAAATACACATTTTTTCAAGTTGGCGTACAACTTGCTCTATCTCATCACTTGAAATACTTGTTGCAGGTGGTTCAAATGGACTGCCACATCAGACTTCGTGTCACTGAGCTTGCTATGCACGAAGATATCATCCAAATAAGTTGGTGCGAAATCACGAAATGGTCGGAGAACATGAGAGACCATTCGATTGAAGGTCGCAGGGGCGTTCGGAAGCCCCTGTGGCATGACTAGCCATTCCCATAGCATCCTGCTTTGTGTGCTAACTGCTGTGAGCGGGATATCGCGGTGTCGCACTAGAATTTGGTAGAATCCATTCGCTAAATCGATGGCGCTGAAAATGGTACTACCGGACATTGTGTCCAATACCATATCTTTCCTTGGTATTGGTGTTTGAGCTGGGATGGTCGCATCGTTGATTTCTTAAAAGCGTGAACAATACGCCCTCCACCTGTTGCCTTTTTGACGCAAAATGTCGGAGAGGAATGTGGTGAGATGCTTTCACGCACATGAATTGCTTTCTGACGGTTCGCAAAGAAGGAGTCAATTTCCTCCACCTGATCACGCGGTATTGGCCGCTGCCGCGTGACACAGTACTTTGTTCCCGGCATGAATTCGATTTCATGCCGAATACCACGATCTTTCGGTAATATCTCGGGGATTGCGTCCGGAAATATGTCGGCGAACTCAAACAGGAGATAATAGACAGGGTTGTTGTCCATTCAAAGTTTATCAATAAATTGAACCGCATAATGTTGCTCCCTCGACGATAATTCCTGAGTTGCGGTGAGATACTCGCTTGTAGGGTCGCAAGTGATGATGCAAACTTGTTCGACTGAGTCACTTTTCAGCTCGTGAGGAAGTCCTTCCACAGTAAGCAAGGCAGCTGAGTCAATGCCACAGCAGATCGTGGAGGGTTGTGGACACGAAGGCGAACTAGCTTCGTGGGGTCTTTGATGTAAGCAAGGACATTGGGAACTTCCGATGAAAGGTCTAAACCGCCGTTTTTTGATAGATTCTGTTTACCCGATCTACACTTAGGGACTCTTCCACCGAGGGTAAAATGCCGCTCAGAACTTCGGTTGATTGGCCGAAATCACAACATTGCACGGATTGCTCCCGTGCATAGACATCACTCGAAGGTCGATTCTTCGAGTGGAAAACACTATTGGCGCGCCGCTGCGACGCCGAATTACTAGCGGGCCTCTTCTCCGCTTAAATTTTACCATATATCACGGACTGTTCCCGTGCACAGACATCACTCGAAGATTCATTCTTCGAGTGGAAACACCATTGGCGTGCCACTGCGACGCCCAAACACTAGCGAGTCTCTGCTTCGCTTGGATGTACACATCAGAACACCTCTGTGCTGCTGGAATAACATCTACAACGCACCCTGTGTCATTGAAACAACTCTATCAGCAAATACAGTGCGCGCCATTGGTTTTGGGACACTTCGTTTTTTTAGTTATTTTGAACGGCTTCACATTTTTTCATTCCGAAAACTGTGTCGTTTAGCTCGTTTTCGTGCGGGTCTAATGGCGTCATTTCCGTCCCAAACATGACGTATTTTTGACAAAAAGTGGAAAGTACCAAAACAAGGTGGGTTGCGGTATGAGGTATGCAATTCGGAAGAAACGTTCGCGCACGTAATTAATCCTCTGGAAGGCGCCAATTGCGTTGTAAATAAGTTTGTTTTGACGCGCAGTCTTTCAGGAGCATGTGAGTGCATTTTGGAATCCTTAGACCGTCTGGCAAGATGGGTAAAGCTGCCGAGCTGACGACGGCCGAGAACAAAATAATTTTAAGGCTTTGGAAGACCAACATGAGCTACAGGAAGATCGCCAGAGGATGTAGGACGGAGCAAGAGCACTGTAGAGGGGGTTTTCAAGGCATCTGGAACTCCACTTCTTTCCAAGTGCGGTGGTAGCGTCAAAATTGACTCGAGAACTAGGCGTCTGATCATTCGCAAGGTTTCAAATGGATCTGGAGGTGCGAAAAGGTTCGTGATGCGTTGCAATTGTCTGTAAGTGTTTGTACGGTACAGCGCTACCTCAAGAATACGCCCTGGATCAAGTCCAACAAGATGCGCCGCGGCCCCATGCTCAAACCCCGGCACGTCCGAGCTCGACTATATTGTGCGTACAAGAACTCTGATCTAGATGACTTCTGGTGGGCCAACGTGATGTTCAGTGATGAGAAGAAGTGGAACATGGATTGGCCTGATGGCTACAAGCAGTGGATCGACACGGGAGCAACGCAATCGGTGCCAATTTGTCGACATTCTGGTGGTGGGTCAGTCATGATCTGGGGATCTTCTGCAAAGACCGAAAGACGAGGCTGGACTTCCTCGATGGTCGTGTCACCTCAGTCAAGTACATGGCTACTTTGCAAAATCCTTTTCAACCTGAGTTCGACATCGGAACACAAATTTTTCAGGTGCCACACGAGAACCTGGCTCAAGGACCAAGGTTTCGACGTTATGACGTGGACCGCGTGCTCAACCGACCTCAATCCAATTTAGAACGTCTGGGGATACATGAGCCGCCACGTCTACGCCAATGGACGCCAATTCCACTCGATCCAAGATCTCAAGAACGCCATTCAGCAGGTGTGGGACCAGATCCCTGCTTCCTACCTCCTCACGCTTGTCTCCTCGACGCCGAAACGGGTCCAAATGGTAGAAGAAGCCAACAGAAAGCATATTCCATATTAGCAACGCGTCAAACAGAGCAGAAGTACATTTAATACAAACGTTTCTGCGTGCCGTTCTCCCATGTGTTAGTCTTCATAACCCACCTTGTTTTCGTACTTTCCACTTTTTGTCAAAAATACGTCATGTTTGGTACGTAAATGACGCCATTAGACGCGCACGAAAACGAGCTAAACGACACAGCTTCCGGAATGAAAAAATGTGAAGCCGTTCAAAAAAACTAAAAAAACGAAGTGTCCCAACCCAATGGCGCGCACTGTATTGTTACTTGCTGAAATCACATCATCGACAACCTCGTGCGCTATCGAAACAATAAAATTAGCAGAGCTCGCGCTTTCTGGATAATGTGACTCGGAACCTCTCGGTGTTCGATGAGACACAGGAACACTGTCGATGTTGCGTCGGCAGACAAAACAAAGAAGGTCATCACTCGCTCTTTGTGACGGTTCTGTTATTGTGGGATCCACGACTGTTACTGTAAACATGAAGATTAAGGTTGGGCCAAGTCTGCACACACTTCATTCACGGCAAGGTCTTCAGCCTTGACGGACCGTCCGTTCCATTCGATTTCTGGATAATATTTTCTTATCCATGACATCCCAAAGATGCAATTAAACTTGCCACCCATATTGATGACAAGAAACTTGTCGATCGACTCAAAGTCGTCGAAACCATATCTCATTGCCACAACGCGTTTGGGCGTTGTGCGCGGAACCCCGTCTTCTAATCTCACGGTCATATTTCCTGGGATCTTGTCCACATTGATGCTTGCTAGATTAACCAAACACGATTCCCCAATAAAATTGTTTGTCGTTCCCGAGTCCACTAATGCCCGGAACCTTCTTGATGCGCCCTCGACCTCAATTTCAATGAGTATGAGGCGTGCATCATTTTCACGATTTGTGGCTGACAGATACACTTCGTGTGTACCCGGGGCGTCACGCTGGAGAGCCACATGTGTATCCAACGTACGTGATCGCCCAGTAGGATTCCCCGCACCTACTGGACCTCTTCGTTTTCTGGGGCCTCTTCATACGCACCGTGTGATTCGCTGATGAGTATACCGGAGATGGTGCGCGACACCGCGCCGCGACATGACCTTGTTTCTTGCAACGGTGACACACACCGTTGAATTTCTTCCGATCGTTCTGTTGAAAGGTGATTGATTTGTTCCGAGGAGGGAAAAACCGGATTGGTCTATGAACGTCGGATTGAGTCGCGCAAATCTCCATCGGCTCAGGTTCGCAATGTGTCGGCTTCCGTGTGAGCAAACTGGATGAAATGCAGGTACGATTGTTGAAATCTTCACGCATAGCGAGCGTGAAGGCGTCTTTCAGCTATTCTGGGTGTTCCCGGAATAGGAAGCTTTTGACTTAGTCGTCTTTCAACCCGGCCATATACAGCGACACTTGCGACGTACGATCGATTGCGTTTGCCGTGATACACAACACTAAGTATCGTGTACGTTGTATGTATATTTATGTCGAGTCTTTGCCTTGGCGGAGACGAAAGAGTTCCAGGCGGGCTCTAAATTCACTTTGCGGGGGCTCGAACGTCATCCGCAACTTCTCTTTGAGTATGGCGATAGTGGAAAAGCTATTCGGATCGGAGAGTAGTAGGCCATAAGCCCAACTATGCGTTCGACCCGCGAGTTTCGACATCATAAAGGATACTTGGATTCGCTCATCGGTATTTTGGCGAACAATCATTGCCTGATTCATTTCACAAACCATCTCAGAAGTGACTTCGCTTTTTAGCCATCGTATTACTTCACATCAATTTTGATGCCTCCTCGATTCGCGGGGGTTGCCACCGTATGGTTGCGCATTTCACGGTCGAGGAAACGCTGAATCTCGTCATGCTGAGACTCTACTGAAGCATGACGTAGGATGTTCTCAACAGCAAAAAGGCTGGTGATTTGGCTCATTCTGGTATGAGCATCCCGTCCTAAGACTGTCAGATAGGGTTGTTGTTCATGTGAAAGAATGGCGGAGCGATTCACCGTGTTATTGTCGTTCTCGTTAAAATCGAAAATGGCCATACTTTGTGGACGTTGAAAGGACTACTAAGTGCTTCCAGGTGCAACGCGACTGGAACCCGCTTATTTGTTAGCGATTCACAGGCTTAAAGAATTCGTAGAAGGTATGGCCAAAACAAAAAGTGTATTATTGGATGGCTCCAGGAGAAACCCAGGGAGCCAGCCGATTCTATCTACTCTCTGATTGGCTATAAAATCCCTATAACATACTAATAAAGTTTTCCTATAAATGTAAATGGCAAAACATGCAACTACCGATGCATACCCATGTAACAGGACGGCCTGTTACAATTCTCATTCGTAACCACCGATGAAATCATACCCTCCAAAAATCGGTAGTTTTCATTTGTGGCGAGCTTTTTGAAGTCTTCTTTGGCACATCCACTCACCACAAGTCAGCACAGGAAAAAAACACAGTACAGCGAGAGCGAGAAAGATGCCAGCTGCCTCCGCCCGCGTACCGGCTGACAGAGGTGCAGAAGCTGGTGCTGTGCAAACGCCACAGCAAGTATACCAAATAGTCGCTGGTCGCACTAAGTAGGAGGACTGGATCGGCATTCAAGCTTGTCGTACGCAATGGTGCTATCCAAGAAGGCTGTCACCGAGAACACTGTGTGCGCCAAACCTGAGCGCAAAACAATCAGTATATGTGCTGACCGTCCCTCGAGCAAGCTCTCGTGCTGTGAATTAACCGCGGCGAGCTGCTACAGATGCCGGCGGTCACGTGAGCGACGATTCGCAGCAATCTCCTGCGAGACGCTGTCTACGTTTCCAGCGCGAATGCCGAGAGCATGGTGTTCTCGTATGGGTATTTCCGGAAACTACAGGAGTGACATGGGCTAAATCCATGGCGTGTACACGAAGTTGCTGCATCTGCGCACGCTGCTGACGTCGAGGAAGGTCGTGCGGCTTTGAATTTAATCATCAGAAACACAGCCCTCGCGACATTTTCAATATGGATGAGTCTGCGTCTTTTACTGCATGGCGCCTTCAACTTCCGTGACAAAAGCGAGCATCTTAGGGTGAAGAAAGATCAAAAAGAGGATCACGGTTGCGATCACCACGCACGCGGACGGCTCCTGTAAGATGCCGCTTTTCTTCATTGGGACAGCGAGGCAGTTTCGGTGCTTCAACTCGGAATCGGCGAGCAAACTTAGTGTCGACTGCGGCAATACTGCGAAACGATGGATGACTACTGCACTTATCCAGTGTATCTGGCGCAATTCAGCGAGAAGATGCAGCATTTAAACTGCCATATGCTCCTCCTGCTCGACCACGCGTCACCGCACCGAGAAAGCGAATAATTCTCAAACGTTACTCTCCACTTCATTCCTCCCAAAACCTTGTGCGCACTTACAGTCCTTGGATAAAGGCATCATCCAGTCATTCAAGAGCCAGATGAGCAAGATCAGAAATACGTTCGTGGTGGACAAGCTTGACGAGTTGCTGGCTCAATGAAATGAAAAATCGAGATGAATGGTAAGCAGATCTTCAATGTGAACATTCTGGGGGCGATGCGATGGTCTCAGAAGGCTTGGAGCACGGTGGTGCAAGCCAAAGTAGCAAACTTCCGGCGGCACACCGGCAACTTACGGAAGATATGTCCGAGCTCGTCACCGACATACACAAGGTGCTCATCGGACCGCATACCATTCGCTAGATCGTTCCTCTATACTTATTTACCTGAGCGTTTTGCATTCCTTGCCAAAATAAATACTTTTTGGATCCGATAATATGCGGGTTGTACGACATCAATACACTCCGCGTCAAAAAAATCACCTGACCGTATTTTGGCTGCAACGTTTTCAATTTTTGGAATTAGAAGCTGCTGTTTAGATATGTAATGTAAATATATAATATACATATCTTGTTAAGCGATCACAATCAATCTCGCATTTTAAGCGGTACACCCTGCGACTTATAAATCACCTTTTTCAATACAATAATCAGGTATAAAATCAAACAAAATACTGTCGGTAACTTAGTAATGTGCCTTATTTCCTTTACATTCGATCACCTCAATGCACCGCAGGGGCATTGAATCCACTAGCGGCGTGAGAATTTCACTCGAAATGATTCCCACTCATCCATTAAGGACAAAGTTAATCCTTGGACACTGTCAAACTGTCTTCCATTTGCATAAACTTTCCTACTGATGATAGAACACAAGTTATCTATAGAATTCAGATCTGGAGACTTCGACGGCCAATCCACCAATTTAATACGTTCTCATTGAAAAACTCAATGCTACTTTTTGATACATGTATACTCGCATTGTCCTGCTGATAGGTAAAATCAGTGCCATGATTCAAGTGTACAAAAGGGAGAAGATTTTCAGAAACTGTGTGAATATAGTCTTCCGAATTTTGTCTCGCCACCAACACGACGAGATTTGACTTACCAAGGGCACTGAAAGCACCCCATACCATGAATAAACCTCCACCTGCTTGACTTCGCTTAGTCTGACGTGCTGGAAGGTGGAGGTCGCGCCAATAGTGCTGAAATCCATTAGTACCATCTAGGTTCCACTTCTTTGCATCAGAGAAGATAATAGATACCCATACGGCTCCGGCATCTTTACGCAGTAGCATGCTTTTCGCCCATGCCACGCGATCAAGCATGTTCTCGGCTATTATATGAAGAGTATTAATCATTCTGGTATACTCCAGCCAGTCCACTATGGCAAGATTACGCTGGATCGTTCTTACCGAGGCAGATATGTTGAATTCGTGCTTCAACATGGCAGCAGAGGACTCACCAGCAGCAGCAGAGCGAACGATACATCGGATGTAGTGGTCAGAAAGAAGTGGTTTTGGACCAGGAAGCTTACATGTCATAGAAGGAGGTGGATGTATCACTCTCTTGATGGTCTGAGCACACCGTCCTGTCATGGGCGCGATTTTGGTCGTGCCTAGACCAACCATATGAAAGTCCATAATCATTCCTCTCTCGCTCTCCGTTACGCGCGGTATCTCCCTCGCTGATTTGGTCTTCTTCTTCGCCATCTAACTCCCAAATAATTTTATAATCCCTTGCTTTCTGAAGCTGCAAAGCAACTCCTTAGTACCACTGCTCATTTGGTCGGGCTTTTTTATACTTGATTATTGTATTGTAAAAAGATGATTTAATTTGTAGCAGCGTGAAATCAGAAATTTGTATGTGAGGTACCGCTTAAAATGCGAGATTGATCGTGATCGCTTAACAAGATATGTATATTATATATTTACATTACATATCTAAACGGAAGCTCCGAATTCCAAATATTAAAAAAGTTGCGGCAAAAAAAACGGTGAGGTGGTTTATCTTGGCGCGGAGTGTACAAATGGTGGCCTGTATTTGTTGGAAATTGAAGGTGTTTTATGGTGAAAACATTTGATGAAATTTCCGTATACAAACTTACAGTGGGCTATACACTTCTTGAATGAAACAGTTGAATACACTTTTCCTTCTTCCTCTTTTAAGACTAGCTGGACTTACTTTCTATGGCATTAACACGCCAACTTTTCTCGTGTGGTTTTTGTTCACTGGATTCCCTAATAGGTTTCTCGTATTCACGTATAGGTCACGCGTAGTTTTTCCTACAATATTCAGGTATACCAACGGAACTGGATACTGGATCAAATCGATAATTCACACACATTTTCGTCACGACTCGATTTGAAATTTGTTTTATGACATTTGACGGATTCGACGAACAATAGTTGAGTGAAAGTTATCGGCATTAGTGAGAGAAACTCCTACTCATCTTTTTCCACTCACATGATAGAACAGCCAAGCCGAACGTCGTCTGTTTTGGCAAAGGAGTGCCATAAAAGAGGATGCTAATTCGTACAATTAGTGGTTTTTCCTTCTTATACGGACTGCGAAGTCAAGAAGCCATCGGATATTATCACAATTATGGCATCTTATACATTTCATTCACGCCAGTGTAGCAAGTTAGAAATAGCTAGCCACACGTACCGTGCCTGCTGCGCAAAACACTACGATGCTGTCCAGAGCACAGTAGGATCGAAATCGCACTGCAATGTTCGTCTGATGTTCGTTTTACTTGGACGTATAAACGTGATTGCGGGCATGACAATAAGATTTGGATCAGATCTCGATACATCCTATTGAAACACTTCTGCATGAACTGCTCAGCCTTCAAAGCGTATGAGATCTACATCAACTCCGGTCTCTTTCTCGCCGTCGTCGTAATCCACGTCGTAGGAACCATTGAGGCGACATCGTGCAATCACTCCCGGATAAAATTTTGATTTTCCACGATACCGAGCCTCAACCTTATCACCATCTTTGAAAGTCGCTTTTGACTCAACGTTTTTGGAATTCGCGAGTTCATCGCCATCGTATTCAAGAGTTGCCTTTGCAGATGGACGACGAATTAGATCTGTCGACACACCAGTCTCTTTTTCTCCATCGTCATACTCAATATCATATGTTCCATTCAGTCTACATCTGCTTATCACTCCGGGGAAAAACTGTTCCTTGCCTTTATATTGTGCCTCTACTTTCTCCCCTTCACGATATCGTTCTTTCTCGCTCCGGGTTCCAGCTTTTGTAGGTTTGGCAATTGGTTCGCTTTGCTTCTCTTCCGTGTTGGTTGCCGTCTTCTGATCCTTAATGGCTTTGGAAGGATCTTCCTTCAAACGGATCATATCGGCATCCACACCAGATTCCTTCTCGCCATCGTCATAATCGACATCGTAGGTGCCATTCAAACGACACCGACTAATGACACCAGGGTAATACCTCGAACGACCTTTATACTTGGCCTCCACTTTATCGCCTTTTTTCCAGAATTCCGTAGCATGTACTTCGTGTTTTTTTACCTGAGTTTCTGTAAAGTCTGCGCTGTATATATGCTTTTCAGCGGATGCGAATTTTACGCTCCCTTTCTGTTGACCCGTGGGTAAAGCAAATGCTTTATTATGCGCATTCTCATAATGCGTGCTGTTTGTGACGTCTGTATGCTTTTCATCACAGAGTTGGTTCTCGTCGTTTTGTGATGGCAGTCGGCGGAGTAATTTGGGATTCATGCATGATGCTAGAATGCCTGACTCGAAACGTACAGTATACGTTCCATTAAAGTGTACACTTTCTATCATACCTCTTTCAAGATAGTTACAACCAGGAGCACGGGCTTCAATCTGTTCACCGCAATCGAAGCGCTGTAATGAGTAATGATCTTCTATGTTTTTTGTCCATGTATCTTTGTCGTCTTGAGTACAAGACCTAATTTGCAAAATTTTATGATCTAAGCGACAGCTTGAGTCATTAAATCTACAACATGTACATGCAGAATCAAAAGAAGCCTTGAAAGGTCCTTTCCTTTCTCGATTTGTAAGCCTTGTTCGCCGTGCATTGATATTCTTCCCTTTGATTAATGGATTGGCTAAATGAGACCCACACATTTCACACTCCTCCACATCGTAACTATTTACGAAGTTACAGTGATCGCAACGGAGATACAATGAACCATCTCTAAAACGACTGTCACCAGGAACAGGTCTCAATCTTGATGTATCACAAATCTCACAATGTGTAACCCAGTCCTCGACCTGTTGATGTCTGCAGACACGACAAAGCCAGCCTCGTAAGGCTGTAGCTGGCACCGAGGAGTGCTTTTGGTGAGTGCCGGACTCAAAACGTGAAAAAGCGAAATCTTCTTTAATGGGATGCACAGGTCGTGATGCCCTAACAGTATTTTGCGAGAGATTAGAGTTCCTATGCTGATGGACATTCAACATGTTCGTTGGATCAGAGCTCGGAACCATTCCGTGACCCACGATGTCAAATAGACTCAAAAATCTGGTGTAGGAAATCATAGTTTTATCGAACGGATGTATTGCCAGTGAGATCATGAGGAAGTGGAGAGTCGACTCAGGTATTGTCAATTTCATAATAGAGTAAACGAGGGAGAAGAAGATATCGTACCTTATGAATTCTGTACTTGTCTCATCGTAACTCCGAAAAAGTTTGTAGAGATCGGCACCGGAAACCATAAGCACTTGCTGTTCTTTGCGAAGTTGTTGCCGGATAGATTCGCTAAGAAAAGCATACGTGAGAATCGAAATAAAATAGCGCATGATAGATTGAAGTTTACAATTCATGATCATCAAGAGCCATGTATCGTGAAAATGCCATGTAATTTATCTGATTGTGTTCGGTCAAGAAATGCGTCGTGATAGCTTTGAACTTCGGCTTGCTCAAATCGACGCCGATATCAGCCAAAGTCGAATAAAATGATTGGATAGAGATCGATCCATGATGCAGTGGGTCATGTGCCGTAAATAAGTGAAGCGGACTAACTAATGATCGAGCAGAATAGAAAGCATTTCGAAGCTCTGATTTAAGCTCAGTGGGTAAACGATTGATACTTTGCTGTTTTGCAAAAAATCGTGCCTCATGTTGTCCAATCGCTTCGCCATAGCTGTTGTTCACACTGCTGAATGTTTTCGCTCTTGCGTTTGTGACAGGACTGAATGGGAAATGGCATTTCACCGGGCTGATGATAGACATTTGTGGTGTCTTTCTGACCTCCTGATCAACTACAGCACATGTGTTGCGTCTAATCGATGAAATATCACGAGCCTGTTGATAAGAGTGTGTGATTCCAAGCCAGTATTCCGGATCGAGTGGTGTCGGACAAGACGTCTTTGTACTGTAAACTTCTCCTCTAAATGAGCTTCCTACATCGCTCATCACTGAGCAACGTGAGGGAGGAAGAAAGCACCACCGACGGTATTTGTGGTCACTTTATTTTTAGACGCAACCATTCCAGATTCCGAGCAGTCGAACATTGCACAATCGATGGATGGAAATCGCTCTCCAGAATAAGATTCACTTTCAAGGAGACACAACTCATGTTGTTACAAGCTGCTTCAGTCAAAAATGGAGTATCACAACGGCAGGGACACACACTGGTGCGAAATAAGCACCCGAAAAGGTCTGTATTCGGTACTCTCGGGTAATAGTACTCTTTTGCATAATTAGAACGCTTAGACAAAGAGAACCATGTTGATTCAAGCATTGATTCTGGGTGTGAATTCGCTCCCTAACGACGGGCAGCTTCACAAAGCTTACTAGCGAACGAGATTTTCCATTCACAAGACGAGGATAGAGGACTTTGTAGGGTCCACCAACATCGATAGGGTCACTGAGGGTCTACTTTGACCGATTGCATCATCCGCAATGTGTCGTCCCCCTCATAGAGTATATAATCAAAACAACTTTGGGACGAATGCCACAGCTTGGAACATCTGTCAAACATTCCCTTCAGCGACATGTGCACATCAATGAGTGCTTCTGCGGTCTTATCTATTGAAAGTGTGATTTGCAAATAAAAACATGATTTTGAGCATGCGAAATACATAAATCCTGTCTGAAGGTATAGCCACCGCCGAACCGACTCAACGGTAGTACTTTAGACAGGTCTATAGCACTTCGAGAGGTCGATCAGACAGCAGGAAACATCCCTCAAAACACATCTGCAATCAATATCATGTTTCAAAGAACCCAGCGAACCACTTGACGCGATTGACGGTCTGCCTGAGTTAATATTCAGGAGGCGGCTTGTGCCCGGCCGAACCTCTTTGCCTCCAATTCACTACCTCGGGGGTTACAAGCAATCCATTAGGCTATCACTTCATACTGGCGAAGTGAATAGTAGTGATAGTTGTGATAACATCATCAACACTGTTCATCATATTATCATCATTGCGGCTCGTCATTCCTTGACTTATCATGACAAGGTACAATCGTTATTAACGTTGAACATCATGATTCTTCGTCTCGGATTATTATGTAGCTGATAGTCAATTGTCTACTCTTCAGTCAATCGGTTGAGGAAGAGAACAAGAAGAGATAGGAAGACTATCATGCAGCGATAGATAATGATGATGTAGTAATGTAACGATGAAGGATATTGTACTCTAGCTATTATCATGCCAAGCACAGATGTTCATCATTATCAGCAGATGATGATGGCGAACAATTAGGATGAGTTATATAACGGAGGTAGTAGTGACTACCACATACAGTGCTCGTAGTTGAAATACGTACGCTCGTTTTCTAGGCTCCTGGTCGAACCAAGGCATTTTAGTGCATGAAATTACCACCAATGAAGGAGCTAAAGCGGAGAATTTCACCAATCAAAACCACGTTGAAAACGAGTGTCTAGCAAGAGCTATAAAAATTTGCAGAAATTGTGGTGTGCACGTAATTGAGATACGGACACCTATTTTAAATTGACTTTAGTATGGTGTGCTAGGCCCATTGAGGTTTAGCGTTGCGTTGCAGCGCTTATTTATCCAAGCAATAAGTTGTGCGAGATAGACAGCAGGAAAATCATCCCATGCGCGCGAGATTGCTTCTTTGAGCTCCTCTTTGTTGCTGTAGCAACGTCCGTTGGCGTACACCTGGTCCATGTGTCCCCACACATTTTCAATCGGGTTTAGGTCAGGCGAGCGCGCTGGCCGAGTGATCACTCGGACACCATTTTCTACAAAGAAAGCTCGGGTGGTCGACGCCGTATGGATGCTTGCATTTTCTTGTTGTAACTGCGACTTTTCTCCAGCAATGCCCTCCGCCGCCGGTAGTAGCGCAGTCGAGAGTGTCCGTGTGTACATCACACTGTCTTGGCGCGTGTCAAGGAACACAAGCGGAGTCTTTCCGGAAGTGCGAAAGCCACCCCGAATCATCACCGAGTCTCCGCCGGACTGAAGCTTCAAGGTTACCCTTGGAGGCTTTCAGAGGTCACGCCAGTAGAACTGGCACACATCGGGTCCATCCAGATTCCATTTCTCCACGGCGACGAGACTCGCTTCTCGTAGCTGAAATACGGAGCGTATCTCAGTAACTGTTGAACGTGGATAACACCAACTGCTTGCTCAAGATCCTCACAAAGTTGTCGCGCGATTTTATCACCGCTGCTTGCCTCACGGAATAAGAATAGTCGAGGAACAGCTGTCGGGCTCGCTTTTGGCTTTCGCCCACAATGATTTTTCCTATTGTACTCGTCTGGGTCGCGCAGGAAACTACACACGACGTTTTTACTTCGATTAACTGTGGCAGCAATTGCACTCCCGCTCATTTGTGTGCTCGCATACGCAGTGATTTCGATCTGCTCATCGGCAGAGAGCATACTTATGCGTGGCATCGCAGTAAATGAGAAGTTAAGAATGTAATATACTAAAAAGCAGTATAAAATAGGTGTCCGTATTTCAATTACACACCACAATTTCAGCGAATTCTTATAGCTTTTGCTAGACACTCGTTTTCAACGGGGTTTTGATTGTCGGAATTCTCTACTTTAGCTCCTTCATTAATTGGTAATTTCATGCACTAAAATGCGTTAACTCGACCAGGAGCTTGAAAAACGAGCGTACGTATTTCTATCACGGGCACTGTAGTCCTTTTATCGACTAAGTTTCATCAGATACGAGCATTATTCATTCTACAGGATTTTTCCTCTTCTCTTTTTCAGAAAAAAGTAATAGCTCCTGCTGCTTCTTCTTGAATGCATGACCGGAAATCGCCTTTGCATCATCTCTCTTTAAGTCCAGGCACCACGGAAACATTCGAAAGAAATCTTTTCTATATGGGTCCTAGATAAGAGCATCCACATAGCAGTAGAATAAAGGCACATTGTGGCAGCTGCTACACCTTCGGGTTAAATATCTGGTGAAAAGATTTCCTTCTATATCGCTTCGTCGCAAGTGGATACCCTCGAAACAGTTACCTTTGCCGAAGCTCGCCTCCATTCACCAACTAGATTCCACAAACGTAATCGGACCACTCTTTAAGACACCCACCTTGTCTAACTCACAACTGGTAGGCTTTTTGAGAGAAAAAATCAGCTGCAGCTTGCCACAACCGTTGCAGTGTACGCAGTTATGATCTCGTTTGACTGTGAGCCATTTGTCATTAACCCCGCTGAGTTGAAGCCTCCAATGCCTTGGATGTTAGGTGGGGCTCTTTGACATGGGTAGCCGATTTTTTTCGAGGTAATCATGTAAGCCAGGATGAACGGCTTGTGACTCGTTGAGTCGGATGAGCCTTGTACAGGAAGCGGGATACCGTAGACATCATCAACTATACCCTGCGTGAGGAGGAGTCCTCGGGAGCAGTGCTGACATAGGCAGCTGACAACTTTGACGACACAATTTTTGAGAGTGCAGTGACTTCGTATCCACTACAGCTCCGTAGGCGAAAGTTATTTTTTCCCAGGAGCAAAGGTGAGTTCAACTTTTGTCAACTGCTGTGTCAAGTCTTTGGTCTCACTACTTTAGCTGTCAGGACCACAGCGACATTGTTGCCATTATATTTTCACTTGGGAACTCTCTGTTGGACTATCATGACAGGGAACGCCAAACCGTACATAAGTTCTCTATTGCGGTTTTGGAATGATTCTACTTCTCGCAGCTTCACTTGACATTAGCATTTCTTTAGCTTTTTCCGAAATCATATACCAAATGCTTTGGGAAAGAAAAGTCAGCTGTGGTGCTATAGTGTGGCAGCCATCGTTTCTCAGGGTATCAAACATATCCACAGCCAGGGGAGGAGCGTAATGCCAATAGTTTTAGAATCAAGAGAATTGATGAGAAAGTAGACGTCTTTAGTTTATCTCTCCTTGTTCCTTGGTCGAGGGCGCTCACAACCAACTATGCTAAGCCTAATCGATGAACATCTGGATAGTGGGCGACCGATATCGATTTCTTACAGCGATCCACCCAAATCAGCACTCCTCCTTGTCGTCGACTCGACGCTCCACTAAAGAACAGCCCTAAACTTGCCATAATCCGCCTTCATCAGGCGTGACTCTACATACATCGGCTCGGCTTGACAATCTCTTTCATAGCGTAACCTCCAATAAAATTAACCCGTAAATCCACGTGTTTAGCGCTTCCCATACTGTCTTCGGACTTCAGCTACCAAATCGCGGCTTGGTAGTCCATCATCATGCACATATGTTTCGCCACCTTGGAACCAGCTTTGCACACCACCTCTCTTAGCCCAAGAATCTCACACCCGACATGCAGGGCAGAAGTAAAATATTCCTCCATAGTCGACAAGTAAATGGCTGTCTGTTTCTTAGAGACCCACTATATGACGACCCGTCCATGGTAACCACGCCGCCACTTACTGGCTTTCTGTGACCCTTGTCTGCAGTGAAGTCAGAGTCACTATAGCAGCTCAAAATGAGCGTGTTGGACAAGCTTTTTGTAACATTCACTTCCAGCTTCAATGTCTTAGTGTGCTTGAGGTATCGAGCATTCGTTTCGCTTGCTTCCAGTCTCTCATGGTTGGCTGGTGGGTGCGCCGCGTGTCCTATAAGCCATTAAATGATGTATGACCGGGTACAGCAAGCGATCAACAGCAGTCTGCCCGCGAGCGACGGGAAGTCCCGTTCTTTCGTTCCTTTGCCATATTTCAGTTGCTCGAGTAACCGCGTTCCCTCTCAGGCTATCTCGTAGCTCACTCATCACTTATTGGCCTGTTCACTCCATTGGCTTTCTCAATAACATGTTGTTTCAGTAGCTCTTCAATGGCCGCTTACTGATCGAGCGTGTACTCATCTTGCTCTTCCTGTTCAATGCGCATGCCAAGAAGCTTCCGCACCCCCCCGAGGTCTTTGATAATAAAGGTACCCACAAGCAGAAAAAAATCCTGTAACAGTGCGACGGAAGATGCCGTTACCAGCAAATCATGAACGTAAACGCTAACGACTATCATTTTGCGTCCCAAACCCTTGAAATATAAGCACATATGAGTCGTACATGGCGTAAAGCCAGCTTCCTCCAATTTATCGTTGAGCAGTAGACTTCACAACCTGCCGGCTTGCTTCAGCCCGTACAGAGACTTCACGAGTAGAATCGCCAATGCTTTCTCACTTCCCACGCTAAGGGCCTTTGTAACGCTGTCAGGTACCTTTACTCCCTGTCTAATATAGAGGTAAATCTCCATATACGATTATCTGTATGCCTTTACGTACGCGATAGGGATGTCTACATACTTGACCGTTACTACCCAACGATGCGCAAATACAATAATGACCTTGACAGTTATCAACTTCATTACCACCGCAAACGTGAGCCCGTCTTCAGCGCCGAATATCTGTTCGTTCCAGTAGGCTACGAGCCTGGTCTCAAACCTTTCAATGGTGCCGTCGGCTTCGGTTTTGATTTTAAAGGCCCACTTGGTATGCAAAACGCGACTGTCCTTGGGCGGTACAACCATAACCAGTACTCCGTTCTTGTTCAAAGTATCGAGCTCCTACTTGATAGCTACGATTCACTTGTCCTTGTGAACACTACGCATGGCCTGCCCGTAGTTTTCTGGTTTGTCCTTACTCACACTTTTAACCACAGCGCGAGATTGTTGATCGGTCTCGGAAACTGTTAATCCACCACACGCCCCCTTGTTTATCTTCGCGTAGTCGTACGGGTACCATAGCTCCCCCAACCTCGTGTTTTACTGCGCTTCTTCGATCCCGTATCAGTCACTGGAGCGATCAACGTACCAAGTGTGTCATCAACCTCGAGAAGGAAGCGTCCTAGCTGCTCGTGTTGTGCAGATGTGAATTTATTGACGTTCCCGACATGTTGGGTTACAATCACAAGCCTCGCATTAGGATTAAAGACCCGATGTCCCTTGAGCTCGTCACTTCTGCCAATAATTAGGCCATCTTTGTCGTTCTAGTCCAACGGCTTGTTTCTTACGTCGCGGTGTACCGTACATGGTGAGTCAGCTACTACGATGTCGCTGATTGCCGGCGCACGTTTTGCAAGCATTTGAAGCGGATACTGTCTGCCTTTTTTGGCCTTACTGGAGCTTCTATTCAGGACGTACGCAGCATATCCACCAGCGTCATTCCAAATACTTAACGATATTCCAAAGGCAAAGTCATACTCCGCATCATGTTCATTACGGTACGATGCATCCTCTCGGCTTTTCCATTGCTTGCTTGGTTCCTTGTTTCACTTATCTGGCGTGCAATGCCGGTCTCTTTACAAAACAAATCGAATCGAACGCATGATACTCGGCGCCTCCTTCTGCTCGGAGGACGTGGATTCGGCAGCTGAATTGTCACTCGAAGAACGCCATAAAGTGCTTGAAATCCTGGGCTGCGACATCCTTGGTTTTATCCAGAAAGACTCTGCAGTTATTGGTACGGTGGTCGATTAAAGTGATCATATAACGATTGCCGAGGCGATCTTTTTATATCATTGACCCCTTGAGATCTAAGCAGATGACACCCTCAATAAAGCCAATGGGAGGGTTGATGCCTTTATCTCTGCGTGATTGCCGGTTCTTAGTGTGCTTGCCTTGCGCGCAAGCTAGAAAAATCGCACGCTTACGTCCGTGAGTGCAATTATGGAAGCAGCATACTTAGTCATGCGTATAATTGTGTCTTAATTCAGCTGTCCTCATCGTAAGTAAAGGTGCAATAATATTTTTTTCTGCATGTCTTGCGCCACCGCTGCCTCGTTTTGGGCCAACACAGACATCAGAACGTCACATACACTCTTTGCGTGATTGCACCCCAGCGCCTGCACAATGAGAGCGTTCTTCTAGATCTCGTCATCAAAAACAGCAGACTCACCAATCATACCGGGTATCACGCGATGCTCCCCCCGAGGCCAAATCATATGACCTCAAGTAGCCCGTAGGAAATATTATTCCTTTCCGGATATCCGGCATAGTAGACGTCTGGCTGTCGCACCTTGGGACGTCTCCCATCACCGTTACACTGATCAGTACAGTACCACGCTTCGTAATACGCATTGCTCCTCCATCAGCGACGACACATTCGATCACACGATTATCTGCGCTTCCAATAAGTCAACATTGTTGGCGAGATGGCGGCGTGAGCCGCTTTCTAATACCCATACACCTTCCTCAGCGTTTGTCCGTTGTACAGCTATCACAAAGTCAGCCTCTTCAGACTTGAAAGATCCCTTTTTTATGTCAAAAAACGCCAACTTAAGGTGTCCCAGGTTTTTGCACTTGTAACATTTGCGTACGTCTGATTTATCAGCCTGTACATTACTGACGACGTCCCGTTCCACTCTCTCGCGAAGCTTGATTTCTGTTGACTGCGCGAAATGTGCCAACTCCACTGCCTGTCGCAGGTAATAAGTGCGCTAAGGTTCAATTTTGCCAGCATCGACACTCTTATCGCCAGGTCGGCATAGTATACGATGGTGTCCGGCACAAGATTGTCGGCGCCCCTAAAATCCTCACTCACTTCCACTAGGTACAGAAAGTGCTCTGTCCATGTTCTCTTCGCCCTCTTGGGCGCCGTGAACAGTTGTATACTCTATGCAGATGTGATCTTGGTCTCAAAGGTGTGCAGCAGCTTCTGCAGCGCATGTTCCAGGGTCGGCTGCTCTTTTTCACCATTCTTCAATCTTCTAATTGCTGTAGCGCTCAGCTACTTCATTTAGGTGGTGACTGAGGATGTCAACGCTGATATCTTCAGTACACGGTAACATGCGCGCCCTTTATGCAAATTGTACCTGTCGAACGAATCTCTGACCCCAGGGTATAGAGAAGCTTGTAACTTCTTGACAAAATTCCCAAAGATTTAACTGGCGAATTCCCAGCTTCCGTTGACGAGTGTCCGGCATAAGGCCAGAATGAGGCCCGGGTGAAAATTTCTGGGGCGTGGCCGGCTGGTACACTGGTGGTGGAACCAAATGCTGCGGTACCGCCATTTCCACGTTGGCGACGGTATCAGTGTAACCACGCTGCTGCACGCCAAATTTCGTGTTTGGCGACGCTCCTGGAGGCACACACCTAGGTGGCCTAACGACTAGTGCCTCTCTGCTCATAGTATTATCACCCTGTATAAACAATAAGCCTAACACGCTAGCCTCGTGGCCGTTCAAGCGCTTCTTCTCCGCTTGTGATGCCTCCATGCGCTCCCTGAGCTTGTTGAAGCCGATAATCAGGCCTAGCAGCTTCTCTTGCGTGTTTCCTGGGTCAGTTTTGATCTTTAGGTCCCCTCCTTGGACGCTGGCCCTTTCACGACCGCTAGTATTTGTAGTATCTGACTACGGTTGCTGGCGGTGTTCGTTGGCAGCAGCCGCATCATCTGTTGGGCACATAGAATTTCAACCTTACGAGAGTCAAGGTTAAAGTGGATGTCTTCATTCTAGCCTTCCATGCTTCTTGGAATTGTGCTTCTACAGCTAGCCATGTGCACAACGAGCCATACTAAACTTAATCGATGCACATCTGGAGAGGAGGCGACTGATCTCAGTTTATTATTGCGATCCACCCGAAACCAATAATCAAATCATTAAGTCAGCTGCAAGAGTCAAGTTGAGGAACTCCGTACGCCATTGAAAGCTCGTTAGATTATGGTTGTGCCCACAGTGTCTCAGAGGGCAATATGGGTGGACACCTGCTCAGGTCTTCTCCTAGATAGCCTTGTTAGAAATGATTTAATTCTGGGTCGTTCTTGCAGGCACCTAAAGCTGAAAACACCGTACTTTAAGGCAAAGAAGACCTAAGGGTCCATATGGGAGGGTTTTCTTGCTGGTGTGGTAGGCCCAACAATCGTGACTTAGATCTTTTCCGGGAAGAACTTGATATCTATTGCAAAAGATGAACTGGCTGCAGCGACTGAGAAAAGACATGGGACAACAAGTATCGTATTCGGAGATCAAGGACTCGATAGCCTAATACATGCACCATCCTCATTAGTAAACGGCAAATTCTGGTGAAAGACGTATTTATTTGGCAAGAAATGCAAAATGCTCAGGTCTTAAACTACAGAATGAGCAATACTAGGAGCCAGCGAATGGTATGCGGTACGATGCCTTTTGCTATTGTGAATTGTGACACCGCACCCCAAGCCTCCTTGCCCATCGCATCCCCACCATCCATTCCAGCATTTTCTTTTCTCATTCCATCCACTCGCACCAGCAAATCGTCAAGCTTGTCCACCACCCACGCATTTCTGATCTTTTTCATCTGGATTTTTAATAACGGGATGGTGACTGCATCCAGTGGCTGAAGATGTGCGCTATTATTGGAAGGCATGAAGTGGAGCATAAAGTTGAGAATTGTTCACTCACTCTATGCAGCGACGCGTTGTCTAGAAGATGAGCACATGGCTATCTAAATCCTTCATCTTCCCTTTGAAGTGCGCCAGCCAGCACTGAAAAAGTGCAGCCGTCATCCAACCTTTCGCAGAATTCGAATTATCGCATATAATTTGCTCGCAAATGCGATTTGAAGCCCCGAGGCTGCCTAGCTGTCTCGATAAAGAAAAGCGGCACCTTACAGGAACCGTCTGCGTTCGTGGTGATCGCCACAGTGGCCCTCTTCTGGATCTTCAATCGCCCTGAGATGCTAGATTTTGTCAATCCACCAGCAGTTGGATAGGTCTTTCGAATTGATGGCCCATTTTTTGCAGTATCTGCTTCACCCATAAGATTTCTTGCATATACACGTCATTGCCATGTATTTAGCTTCAGCTGAGCTAAGTGCAATATTTCTCTGTAGTCATTAGTTGTACACCACTGGAGTACTATTTCACCATAACCAAGATATAATGCCTGATGTTGAGGGTCGATCATCACAGCTGCCTCCCAAATCTGAATCACTGTATGCTTCAATCAATAATCCCCAGTGCTACCGTTACACACCAAAGCAGATGAGAACTTGAATTGCTTCATTGCAATGCGCCAGGCACGGCTTATTCAAAAATCGACTTAGTTTACATACGGAAAATGCTACTTCGGGTCCGGTGCTCATTGCAATGTAAAGGAGGGATCCAATTAACGAACGATAGGGCTTGTTTTCATATGTTCGTCCTCATTGATTTTTTTCCAGCTTTGGCTTGTGCAAGTTGAATTATAAGCAGGAGCTTCGTTTTTCTTGGCCGAACATCTCAGCCATTCGGTTGATACCAGCCTTCTGTGACAAGTGGATCACTTTGTTTTCTTGTCGAACGAAAATCACAGACATAAAATGAGCTTTGCCATGGCGTGTTTCTTCATTGTGAATATTTCCGCGAGTTTTTGGCTGACACCTTCTATCACATCAATTGGATTTTGCTAAAATCAACACGTCATCCCCATTGACTGTGATGTACACGAAATTTGTCTGTTCACGTCCAACAAAAATGCACGAATAGATGTACATTTGCTTAAACTTGAGATGAGATGAAACTTTCGAGATCGTCTCAAACCACACTGCTGATGCTTGCTTCAATCTATATAAACTTCGTTCCAGGTTACATACTTGGCCGAGTTTGATTTTTAATCCTGGCGGTGGCCACATATATACATCTTCTTTCAAATATCCATTAAGAAATGCTGTATCCACGTCATACTGGTAAATCTCGTATCAGAGTTAAACAGACACGCTGAGGAATACTCTGATTGAACTGGTGTTTGAAACTGGAGTGTTTATTTCCGTATAGTCGACTCCATCTGTCTGTCAAATAATTGCGCAACGAGTCGTGCCTTATATCGCTGAACTTCACAATATTCATCTCGATTGTTCGCAAACACTCATTTGCACCCGATCACTTTTCGACCGTTTGGACAAGCGACAGTTTTCCATGTCTTCTTTTCATCAATTAATTTGAAATCTGATAATATCGCAGCTTTCCACTGGAGAGCGTCACCACTTTGCAATACTCCTTGACATGTTGTAAGACTTTCAAGGTCTGCGTTTGCTTGTGTGGACATAAGCCGCACTCCCTTCGAATCTCGACTTTGTTCATCATAATCGGTCTAAATTTTTATCTCTATACGGAATAATGGCATCGCCAAATGCAATCAATGGTGGTGTCCGTTGTCGACGTCGAGGAACAATACTAGTGTCACAATTAGATGAATACTCACCCAGCTCGACTCTCCCCCTTGTCACAATATTGATGATTGGACGTTGAAAGCTGGTAAAATCTGGGTGAGGTGCTCTGAAATGATTTCTAGACCATATTCTTCTTCAACATCTATGAGTGACGTGCCGTCAGCTTTGTGAAACAATGATACTAATTGTGTGTCGGACCGTCAGGTACCAGAAGCTGATCGTTTCGGTAGGTATGTACAGCTTGATCAATTTCCACGAACTGAGGATTCTCAGACTCGAGGCCGCATGTGAAGTAGTAAAATCGTTATCAAATAAAGGTCTTCTCTGAGTCATGTCAGGGTTTTGTACAACGAATTGAACATTCATGGTCTGATTTCGTTCCATTAGCTGAATGTTTCGTGATATCTCCACTCGCTTGGTCAATGTTGAATACCCGATACGCTTTAGGATCACCAGCATAGCACATAAATTAAGGTTAGGTAGGCCTTCGCGTCCAATTTAGATTGCTTCGACTTTTCGATATGTGCAATTCCAGTAGATCCAAATACGCGGAGGTGACTGAGATCAGGTACTGCTTTGAAACAAATTTTCATCGGTGTTGTGGACGCTCGAATACTGTTTGGTATGCGATTTGTGATACATGCTGTCGTATTGATAGCTTCCGCCCACCACTGCTTTGCCATGTTCTTGTTCCATCACGGCACTATCTCTTTTCATGAGTGTGCGGTTCATCTTTTCCACCAAACCATTCTGTTGCGGTGAGAACGGGCCCGTAGTTTGATGAAATATCCCATTTCGTCGATAGTCTTCCTCAAACCGCCTGTTTGAATACTATACACCGTTATCCGTGCGAATGTTTCTGGTTCTTCTTTTGGTTTGACGTTGCATCATGGCGTTGTTTTCGATAGAATAATCAAAAACTTGCGTTTTTGTTCTGAGATAGTATAATATCACCAATCGCGAGTAGTCGATAAACGTGAATGTATATCTGGAGCCACCTACCGATGTCGTTATATCGACCCATGAGATCACTGTGAGCCATCTGTAATACTTCCGTTGTCTTTGCCTCGTTGATCTTAGTCTTGAGAAATTATTTCACCGATAGTCTTCCGTTTGAACAACCCACGCAAACTTCATGGTGGTAGTCATCTTCTTAAAATGGAAGTTCCTTCACTTGAACGCCAATAGCACATTTGCGCTTTCGCTCAATTTTATTCAACGGATTGTGAACCAAACGAGCATCCCATATTTCCCAGTATCAACTCCTTCGCTGGACGATGCCGCAGATGCTGTTTATGCTGGTGTCCTGGGTAGTGTATTTAATATGTACATTTTCCCACTCCGCTTTATGCTAATGTTCGTCTTGATACCTGACTCAATCTCGTACTATTTGTTGCCGAAAGAGACATTGAGTCCAGCTACCACTAATGCAGGGATTTTACAGTAGCCGACATACTAACTACGATACGTACAACACATCCTGAATGGTGACATTTTCAACATTGTTAAGAATAATCGGTATCGAACCAGTACTAAAAGCTTTGGTTGTAGTGCCATTTGTAATTGATAGCTTGACTGCATTATCCAGATTCCTCATCCATGCGAATTCCAATTTGTCATAGCTCATATGACTGCTACCACCGCTGTCCAATAGCTAGGCTTTCTTGTCTTTAGCAGTGGTTTCCATGAAGGCATGATCATTCCGGATTGACTCTTTTTTCTGATTATTTCGCTGATAACAATCATGTTGTTTGTGTCCACGCTTTCCACAGCTGAACAATTTTCGTAGAACATGTTCCCGTTGGCTCGAGCATTGTTGAACCTTTTCTATCTGCTCCTTTGTTTTCTTGCCTTCAACGCAAACTCCTTCGATGCTTCTAATAACAAGCTGTCCCATTTTCTAGAGTGAAACTCTCGGGCAGTCATCAAATCAATTCCAGGCATGTTTCCGATGATCCTTTTAATCTTTTGTAGCTTTCAGACAGACTTCCCAAAGTCACTAAAAGCTTTTCTTGGTCATCCATTATGTCTCCGATCCCTGAAATGTTCATTTTGATGTCATCAAACTTCATCAGATGATCCATCAGAATGCTCTCCCTTTCCATCTTGCACTCGTGAAGTCGACATCGTAAATGCACCCGATTGTGCAAACTTTTCCATACCATGAAAACTCCGACACGGTTTCAATTTCTAAGCAGGTTGTGACATATGGTGAGCTTTACTATTACGGTAGGGTCTACTGTTAACGAAGCGATAAAGGTGGACGCTAATAAGCTGCTCACTGTACTACTTTTTGTCAAGCGTGTTGGGTGTAAATACCGTGGTTTTCTTCCGGCTAACTGTGATATTGATCACAGTCGGGCCTTTTTTCTTCATTTTCAGACTCGGAACGAACATGAATTTATTTCGTAACAACTTGTTACATGGAGCAGCGAAATAAAAAGCTACTGATCGTGGGTTCAAAAGTTGTTTATCTTATTATACAAGGTATATACAGCTCGACTATCGATCAGCATTTGAACTGACTAGGTTGTGTTTATTCTATCTGACACATGGAGACTTCACCAAATCCAATCTTTTTGTTCGCGATTTCTACTAATATTCTTCTCTTCGGATGAATATGTTCATGAGCCTCATAGTAGTTATAACACACGCATGCAACCACTGATGAGCGAACGAATAGCTATGCGAACAGATCTGTTGCCATGTTTCTTTTTTGATGTGTATCAAGCATAAGGCAAGCTATTTCTGGTGGAATGAATTGTATTGTTTTTTGTCTTAACCTGTGTGCAGTATGTTTTGTGACTTCAACGGAGAAGGATCCGTGATAGCTTCAGTAGCAAGCAACGCTTTATACGCCACGATCCTCTCGTTTAGAGCTCCTACACTGTGAGCATCGCGCATATGCTTTAAGACTGACCCTGCTCCTCGCGACGCAATTTTCGGCGCGGAAGGAGGTCAGCAACTCCCGCTTCTGCACGCTCTCCATTAACCATGACTGCTGCCATAAAGCTCTTCACGTGCTCATCTAGAGTGAAGCCGCCGTCGAGGCACAGCTTCATGAAGGCGACGGTCTTTCTAGAGTTGGAGAATCGCTGCAGAGAAGGCTCAGACATCCATAGACGTGGCTCGCTTGTGTACCAATCGTACCAAACCGTCGAGATGCTAGTCGTTGCTGTCTTCTTTCTTTTAATTTTGATGCATGGAATCTCACATATTCCCCTCGCGTCTTCACCGAACTCTCCTCCAGTAGTTGTCGCGATCACATCAGATTTTCGTATTTTAACTCGAATTTGACTGTTGTAAATCGCTCATCCCAGCGCTTATTGATCTCGATAAGAACACGAATCACAGCCGCTTAAAACTTGATAGTCGCTTGATATTTCCGTCTCGGTTTTGGTTGGTTATGTTGCTTGTATCATTTCCATTTTCTTCCGTGACAGGCGCTACTTTGTTCAACTTCTTCGAACATGTCATTATATCCGCTAATTGACATCTGCAGCAAGAACGCATTCTTCCAAGCGTTTCACTGCTGGAGAATTTAAGTTGAGTAATTTTAATCTGGGTAGTGGCGGATTAAATATGCAGAACAGTGGTCGAGCACGCACTGGTGGACGTTGTAGCTGCTGCTACTGATGTTACTGCATGTGCTGAGCATGAGTGACTGAACCCTTGAAATCTTCGATCTGGTAAGGGCATTGAAAACAGATAGCTCGACTGCATGTACGTTTTCGTTTGCATTCCAACCACTCAGTACGCGTGCAATATTCTGATCTTTATCTTTGTGTTATTTGGTGAAAGAGTGGAGAAATGAAAATTGATATATATTCAGGGTACTAGTCTAACCTTTATCTTTACGCATTGTCATCCAAGTTTCGCTCGAGCACTTCTGATTAATGGAATAGATTGACCATCCTTTACATGTCTTCTTGACTTCGAATATCCTTCTCTGATCGGTGGAACTAAGTTGAAGTGATTTGATTTGCCGACTTTATTGCGACCGTCCCCCTCGACATAAAATTTCGTATATCTGCTTTTGTTATAAGTTGCTGGAATTATTTTGTCGGAATAGATTTGTGAGAAAATCGATCAATTGGTATTTGGACTCGACACGTCTAATTTCTACGTTTCCTTGCTGTATTTATTCCCGAATAAAACGATACTTGATGTTCATGTGCTTTCCACGACTCTGGTATCCATTGTTTAGCGTAATCGCTATTGCACTTGGTTGTCCTCATGAACAACAGTCTTTTCTAAATCACAAATACCAATCTCCATTAATGAATTCTCACCCATAAAATTTCATGATCCCATATTGACAAAGCAATATACTCTGCTCCAGCTGTGCTTAGAGATACACTTTGCTGTAATTTTTATTTCAAGATTACTGGGGATGAATTGAACTTAACCATGAATCCAGACGTCGATTTTCTGCTGTCTTTGTTGCTGGCCCAATTCGCGTCACAGAATGAAGCTAGTTGTATTTTGCCCTTAGCCGTCCCAACACAGATTCCTTTTGATATTGTCGTTTTTAAGTTTCGAAGGAGTCGTATAGCTGCGTTCTAGTGTTCCTCGTTAGGATTTTCCAGATGACAGCTGATTTAACCCACTGCAAATGGTATGTCAGGCCTTGTACCATTTGCTATATACAGTAATAATACCACCAAAGATCTATACGGTCTATTTGTTGACCATTCTCGAATCCAACTCTTCATTTTTTGCGAGGATTTGGCCTTGAACACAAGGATATGTCGACATCTTTTGCTATGACTTGATTGTACTTTTCAATCATCTGGGATATTCTTGCTTGCTGTCAAATTCTTAGTGCTCTTTCCACCTGATTGAAGTTAACTTAATACCAAGTACGAAACGGGCATTGCCAAGTCTTCAAGGCTTGAAAAGTTTCGATAATAGATCAGCAAATATGCTGATACTTTTCTCGCATCTTGATCCAATAAGTGGATCATCAACGTACAGTGGAACCAGTAAATCCGAATCACTTGTCCTCGAACAAAAATGCAAGGGTCGGTATTGCACTGAGTAAATTTCATCCCAATAGAAAGTTTAGAGGTTGTCTTGTACCTCGTTGACGCAGCTTGTTTTAGCCCATAAAGACTGCGATTCAATCGAAGAACTTGATTCTTACCAGTCTTGAATCCTTTGGGAGGATAAACATACACTTCCTCTTTCAACTTCCTATTCAGGAATGCTGTGTCTACATCAAGTTGGTGAACATGATTACCAATATGGCAGCAGTAGGCTAAAAACACGCGAACAGAATTTATATTTGCCCCTGGTGAATTTGTTTCCATGTAATCAATGCCATACGTTTGTCTATATCCTAACGCAACTATTCGACCTTTGTGTCTTTCAATATCTCCGTGTTCGTTTCTTTTGATTGCAAATACCCACTTTGTGTCGCGATTTTGAAACAAAACGTTCAGTAACAGATGTTTTCATTCTATCCCCCAAGAATGTTCGGAGAACATCGGAACATTCCTTACGCGGAAGCGAACGTAAGTCACGATGTTACAAGCGCTATAGAAAAGTTTAGGTGTAGGCTTTGGTTAGCTAAACAGTGAACGAAGGACCTAAAATATATTTACTTTCCATTTTACCAACTGATATTACAACAGGTTATGAGCCCAAGCTCAATGCAATTTCAATTTTAGCATCAGTTTACAAATACCGTACTGAAATAATGAGCGATCCAAATGTGATGCTCAATAAAGACAATTATTTTGGGAATTTAATACTCGTCTCAAGCTGATGAAGAAAGGTCTGTCGGACCACATAGATGCAACCAAAACACCCTATTGTCGATAACTAAGTCCCTGAATTATGGAGAGCCAATAAGTTAAAGGCGTTCGCCATCATTTCGATGTCAATTGGCATTAATCTTCAATCCTTGGTCAGAAATGCTTGTACAGTTGGTCCAATAAGTCACGGTACACCCTATCGAATCTCGCCAGCTCTGCGTTAGCAAGTGGAAGCAAGGAATTTCGAATTGCATGATCTCAGAACTCTTCGAGATACCCGTCACGACAGTCAAAGGCATCATCATCCGGTACCAACGGCTTGGCCACTGCACTAGCGGCCGTCACACTGGACGTCCTCGAGCAACGAAAGTGATCACCGACAGGGCCGTCGTCCGTGAGGTTGAGCGCAATCGATTCATTAGTGCGTCCGTCCTAGCTGCACAGCCGAACGAGGGCTTAGATGTCGCCGTATGTCCTCAAACCATCCGCAATCGCATCAAGGAGGCAGTATTAAATGGCAGATCAGCTAGGAAGAAGCCGTACCATAAGAAGGACCAGAAGCGAAAGAGGCTCGCTTACGCAAAGAAACTGCCGGACAACTTCGTCGACGCCAAGGACTGGGAGAGCGTCCTGTACACTGATGAAGCTTCCGTCCAGCTGCACGGAAACTCAGGCAATGTTTCAGTGTGGCGCAGACCCCATGAAGCATTCCACGAGAAGTGCACTGTGCCAACGTCAGGTCGAATCGCCAGTCGCCCATGATGTGGGACTCAGTCTCAGCGAACGGCGTTGGCAAGATGCACTTTGCACCGATTCCGTTACCGGGAGTACTATCGCAACCTACTTCACGAAGAGATACCAATCACGCATGAGTTGCTACTACTTCTTGAGAAAGTGTGGTTTGTTCTCCAGCGCACCGCGCAAAAGCAACGAAAGCTGTCGTGAAAGAGCTCGGTCTCGACGACCTGGGTCACCGTCCTCAGAGCCCAGATCTCAATCCCACCGAGAATTTGTGGGCGGTGATGAACAGCGAGCTTTACCAAAACCAGGCCAGCAGCATTGACCATCTGAAACAGAAACTCGGACAGATTTGGTATTGTATTGACAAGGCACTTGTGCACAAGATTGTGATGTCTATCCCTGGCCGTCTAGAATCGGTTTTAAGCAGAAAGCTAGCCACACCAAGTACTGACAGGCTATAGGATTTAACCATCGAAAACAAAAATCAAGTATAATGGCTACAGACCGTCACTTTTTACAATAGGGTACTTTTACACACGTTTTTCCGCCATTGATAGGCAGACTTCGGAAACGTTTTCTACCACCTCAGAAAGTCGAGGAGGAGCGTCACTTTCTTGCGCATCTATCTGTGGAATTTGCTCGCAAGGTGGGTAAGAACTCGCTTCTCAATCAAAGGATTTATGAAATTAAAAGCCCAAATTTTTGGCAAACCGTGACTGATTGGACCAACTGTACACGTTTTGAAGTATGGAAAATCTTAGCAACCTTTCACTGAGAAGAAATATTCATAAAAAAAATGAATTACACCAGTTCAAGCTTGGCAAAAATAGCGACATATTGTACCATTTTTAAAATTTTGGCGATTAATGCCTGTCAGAGGGAAGTTAGAAGCAATCAATATCGGAAATATACATTTGGCTCTTTCGAATGGAGAAAATATACGAGAGGAAGATGCTTTGAATGTCCTGAACTCGACAATCGGTTTTGATTTGTATCTGCGATGAACAGAAAAGGTAAGGTATATAATCAAATTTTGATGCGTCAAATTGTGAAATCAGCAGCAAAACTTCAAATATTATCAGTATTGAGGGCAATGGGATTATATTTCTCTTGTATGAAACCATATTCGGAAATGATCTTACCAGTACCGAAGAACTCACCAAAGGAGTAATATGGCACGCAACATTAAGACAGATATCCAAACAAAGGATGGACAATGCTAGAAAGTGCGTGACAGGATACAATATTAAGGCTAACCAAAGCTGTCCGGAAGAGTATAATTTTTTATGCCAAGGATATATGGATAGAAAAAGCTTCCGTCAAACCGTTTCCTCACACGACATATGGAATAATCAAAACAAAAGCGACTTTGGAATCAGCTCATAGGGATGTCATAGGTCCAATGGTGACAGTCCCATGGTGGTTCACGGTATATGGTATCGTACATCGACGATCATTCAAGATTTGCCAAAGCTTAATTTTTAAAGCCAAAACTGAAGTAGTGGACTCATGTATAAAATGTACGGCTTTTATGCAGAATCAAAGCGAAAATACACTCAGAAGCATCACAAACGATAATGGAACAGAACATATCAAATAAAAATTTGGAGAAATATGTCACAGAAATTGTATCCGACATCTAACAACCGTTCCTTTCTCTTCGCTGCAAAATGGAATGGCTACGCGGATGACAAGAACATGGACGGAAAGGGCACGTTCAATGATTTCACACATGAATATGAATGAAAGCTGGTGGACGGAAGTAATGAATACAGCTTCCTATAATTTAGATCACCTCCGTGTGCAGCAAACGAAAAAACAATACATGAAGAAAATATGTATGATACAAACCGAATATCACACATTTTATTGTGTTCGGCTCTCGAGGGTTTGCGCATGTCGACAGATCGGACCGGATCAAATTCAAAAAGAAAGAAGCGCCAAATTTTTTCTTGGCTATTCCGAGCATGTTAAAGGATATCGCATCTGGATTCAAAAAACAAAACGAATTGAACTCACACGGTCGTAAAAATTTGAAGAATGCCCCGCTCCAAATTTTTTTAATTGTTGGAGATGTTTAAGAAAGCCTGCAGTAAGAAATATTAGTTAAAGTTGTTAACATTACACTGAGAACATTCGGATAAGATCAGAAGAGTCGGATAAGCTCAGAAAATTAATTGCGCAGAGAGGTGAGATAAGAAATATGTCACTAATGGCATGGAGTAGTGATATAGAGAATACGGTATAGGCTGAGATTGGCTGATTGAGAACAAAGGACCTACAAAAAGATTCACTGTACAATTGACAACAACACGATTTGTGGCTTATATCGTGGTAAATTAAAATCGCACGATCAGAGCTATGAGTATCGGCCAGCAAGCAGGCATATCCAGAGTGATTAAAAAATTATAATCAATTCAAAGCAGAAGAAGTGCATAATCCTTGCACTCCGAGGCAATTCCTTACAAAGATCGATAACAAAGATCCAAAATGGTCAATAGATCTCATAGAGCTTTTTTGGGATCACTCGTGTATATTGCTAATGAAACAAGACCTGACGTCGCATTTGCGGTAGTTCAACTCAGTCGCGATCTTGGAATTCAAGAGAAGAACACTGAAATGTAGTTCTTCGGTACTTGAAGTCGACAATTTCACAAGAAAAATGTTTCGAGACAAATAAGCATCAGATACATCTAACCTCATTCTGCGATGTGAACGGGCCAATTACCAGGAAAACCGAAAACCAAATTGTGGGTTTATGGTTATATTGAATTCATCACAAGTCAACTTCAAATCAAAATTACAAGAAAGTCCGGCCTTGAGTACGGCTGAAGTCGACTACATTGCTTCATCAATGGACTCCGCGCCAAGTTTAAGTACCTCTCGTTGTTTTAGCCGTAACGCTTTCAATTTTTGAATTAGGAGCTGCCGTCTAGAAATGTAATGTAAAAGTGTAATACTCATATCTGGCTGAGCTGTCACGATGAATATCGGATTTTGAGCCGTATCTCAAAAATAAATATCTTTTTTTGCCCTGCGACAAATTAAATCATCTTATTTCAATGTTATAATCAAGGATGAAAAGCTCGACAAGATGAATATTGTTAGTAAGGGGTTTCTTTGCAGGTTCAAGAAATGAAGTTGTAATAGAATCATTTTAGATGTGGATGACTAAGAAGAAGATCAAATCATTGAAGTAGATGCCAAGCGTAACGGAGGGGGAAAGGAATGATTATGGCCTCCCATATAATCGGTCTGGGCACGAATGAAATCGAGCAAAGTGATACATCCACCCCCTACTATATAATGTAAGCTTCCCATTCTAAATCCATTCTGTCTAAACCCAACATCCGACGTATGGTGCGCGTTTCTGCTGGTGGTAACTTCTCAGAAGTGATGCTAAAAGTACGTAAAACCGTACCTGCCTCTGTACGAACGCTTTAGCGTACTCTTGCTAGATTGGACTGGCTGGGGTATACCTAAATGGTTGCTTCTCTTCCTCCGACAGCAGAGATCATGCTGGACCGCGTGGCATAGGTGAATCGAATGCTATTGCGGGAAGACGTCGGTACTGTATAGGAATCTAATATCTTCTCTGATGAGGAAAAGCGAAATATGATGGTTCTCATGGGTTTTAGCATTAATGGCGTGACCTCCTCCTTCCAGCATGTCAGATTAGGTGAAGACAAGCAGACGGAGGGGTTCATTCATGGTTTGGGGTGCCTTCAGTGCCCTTGATTAGTCACATTTTGTTGTCTTGGTGGGGAGACAAAATTCGGAAGACTATTTTTACACAGGCTCTGAGAATCTTGTCCCTTTTGCACACTTCAATAATGGCACTCATTTCACCTTTTTAACAGGACGATGCGAATACAAATACATCAAAACGCAGCATAGCGTTTTTCAATGAGGAACATATCCAATTGCTGGATTGGCCGTCGAAGTCTCCAGATCTGAATTCTGTAGAGAACTTGTGATGTTTGATTAGTAGGAAACTTCATGCAAATGGAGCGCAGTTTGTTAGTGTGCAAGCATTGAGTGTGTCCTTAATAGATGAGTGAGAAACATTTCAGAATGAAATGCTCACGTCACCACCCGGTAAACCCTTTGATTAATTTTTTAGATTTAAATTTTCTGTTAAATTGTATTTTTTGGACAATAATACTTGACATTATTAAATATTCATACTTATGAATAAGGAATTACTATATTCACACCCTTTCTCCACACCTACTTTGTTGATAACTGTAATTGTGAAAATATATACATTTTGTCTAAAGACTTATTATTTCATAAGATACAACAGGCACATTCATTTATTGTGCCCTACTTAACCGCAGCACCCATATTTTCGTTTTTCAGAGACTCCACCTGTTCGATATGTTCGAACTTGGATAAGTCTCGCATTGTGCTGCTTTTCGGAAGGTTACGGGAACCAGGGAGACGACCGCGGGTTTCTGTTTGTATTTCGGGAGCTCTCATCTCCACCACTGTGCTCTGGCCTTCAACCAGCTGAGTCATTTTGGCCAGCAGGACTTTTTGTTGGTCCCTTGGTAATTCCTTCAACTTATTTTCAAGCACGGTCCATTTCACATTATTGGCCCCAGTTTCGACGTTTGCGTCCTATAATACAACACAACCGCAGCAGTTAACTTGGATCAAATACGCAGTTTACAAGATAAATGTCTAACCATTGCGTCGTGTCTCCAATCAAGGTGCCATTGCTCATGGAAATCATTTTTTGTCACTGTGCTCCCACTGTTTTCTTTTTTCTTTAAGTTGTGAGCACAAGGAATCCCCATGGTAGAGGTGAACACCATTGTGCAACCAAATCTCTTTTCTGTTTCTCTATTGAATTCCTTCAGACATTTCTTGATCGGAAAGGCTGATATGATCCCGCATACCGGAGTGAAAATTGACGGCAACCCATTCAAATAACGTAACTTTTCTCTGCTGCGACGTGTTTCTTCGGTTCTAACCTGATGCACAAGTGCAATAGTCATCTTGCTGAGTGCCGATAGCAGGTCCTCTGTTGATATTTGCAGGAACTTTTTAATGTAAGCATGGGCGCCTTCGACTCAAGAAGTAGCTTTGTACCCAAAATGCCGATGCTTTGACGTCCACGCATTTCCAAAGCGTTCCTTATATATTAGCCAAGTATTCGCGAGGTATTCGAGAACCTTCGGTTTCGTTATAAAGGAATATGAAAGCTCTTTCCATTGTTTTTCATATTCCAGTTCCGTGTTGGCGGCCACCCAAATACACCACTGTTGAAGAAACACTTTTCTCTCAAATTGTCGTTTGCACTTGGCCAGTATGTTTTTGTTAATGTGCCATATGCACAGAAAGTGGGACGAAGATGAAAATATTTTATCTATAGCTGTCATCAACGCCAGTTCACGGTCTGCCACAATCACACCTGGGCGTGTTACCGGTGTCCATATGGTTGCAAGTTTAAATAATGCCCACGTTTAATCGCTTTGTTTCTCTTCCTTGAGTAAGCAGAATCCGACCGAGAAATGGCTATTGAAGCTTGTCATACCAACAATTGGAACTAAGAGGAGTCGGTACTTGTTTGTATTGCATGTACAGTCCACCAATGCAACATGATGGTATTGCCGAGCAAGTCTAACACTCTCTTTGTGAGCGAAAATATGAGAGTTAATCATTCCATTTTCATCGCATCTGTGGAAGTGCAGAAATTCGGATACTTCCAAATCATCAAAACGAGCTTAAATCAGTTTCCTTCCATGTAGCATATCCTTCCGCACACTCGCTCACCCATTGTATAATGAGAGAGGTTCACAAGAGCTAGTTCATTTGTCTGACGGATTGTTGAAAGAAGTCCTAGTGGTTTTACACCAGCCAAGGTCATATTCTTGACAGTATCAGCCTGCGTGCTGGTTAACTTTTGGTGAGTCGAATGGCTGGAAGGATGGAGTGACGGAGCGTGATTGTGGCTCCACTCCAAAACGTTTAGCTTCCAATTACCCCGCCTTTTAGAGAAATTCTCACTCAGGAGAAAAGGGCAGCCAATTCGGCGTGAGATGGTCTGACGTTGGCGCTCTTCTCCAAGTTTATTCACATTTAGGGAACCTCGGTCACATTTGAGGTAGACCAATTTTCCCGCAATTGGATTCCCAATCATAACAGCGTATCATTGCTTACGTGCGAATGTCTGCACAGAATGTTAGAGTTGCTCCCGAGTGGAATATTCAACCTACAGCGGAGGAAGCATGTTGTTTTGCTGCACAATTTTTGTTGATGGTGTGGACAAGGAAGACTCGGATATGAACTGTGAGGGCAAATATGGCACGGATAAAGGCGGTGGCGTTGCTAAGAGAGCGATGAAAGATGTTGATGCGGTGGGGCATGATATTTTTTCTGACATGATGCCTGGCGATGTCTGAGAGGTTTAGACTTTTGAAGGAAGGCTCCAAAGAAATAGGGTGTGAATATTGTAACTATCTTTTGAATGGATGGAGCTTATGATAAAAATGTTACGTTTTGGTGTAGTTCGTTTGTTATGTCATGGTTTATAGGAATCCTTCGGAAGGGAATTAGGATCACGTATTATGTAGTGCGATCGAAGTCAACCAAAAATACATCGATGATATTATTGGAAATTAGATCTTGAGAAATTTGTATTAGTGCATTCGCGTCCTAAGTAATGACAAATAAGGAGAACATCATAGCTCCACGTTCAGAAATGACATAAGTACGACGTTGTTGCGTTTTCCTCAACGTACGGGGAGTGAGTATAACAAATTGCAAAAAAAAGAGTTCATTTTAAGGTAAAGGGTTGGGAAGATACTCTAGTAGCTCCCTGATTATAATACTGTTCAAGATTTGCAAAGAGTGTGAATTTGAAGATAGGGGTGTGAATACAATAAATCCCTGTAAATAATTGATTTAATGATATATTTTTATAATATTGATTGATATTATGAATATTCATAATTATAAATAATTGAATAAGGAGCATTTCTGTCCTGTCAAAAGATTTGCGTGCGCCATTGCTTCCGAAGAAAGGATGACAGCAAAATAGTAAGGAGGCCACAGGCATCTAGCGCATGCCAATAACGAAGACTCGCATTCGCTTGACTCAGGCATAGAAGATAGAGCTCCGCGATCATCGTGCTCCTCACCGTGAGCAATCGCAGCGCATGGTGTGGGTGTGGGCTCAAGAACACTTCAAGCTCCCTCGTCGTCATCTCCCCATCTCCACGCACTGGGATGTGCTGAGAATGCAAGGACAGCGAGGCCTTGAATACCTGGTGGAAGACCAACCTGTTGAAGAAAGCCTGCAATTAGAAGAGTCGGATAAGATCAGAACATTAGTTGCGTGGAAAGGTGAGATAACAAGTATGTTTCTAATGGTATGGAGAACCGATATAAGAATTTGGCATAGGCTTAGATTATCTAATTGAGAACTAAGGACCTTTGAACATATTCACTTTGTAATTCGACAATAACAGGTTAACAGCCACAACTCTTGTGTTTCTCCAAGCTACGAACTCTATTAAAACTGATATCTTAACAGAAGACAATTATTCCAGTTGGGAGTTCAGCGCTCGAAAGTAGCTGATCCGAAATGGGTTGCTGGACCATATCGACCCGGTAAAAATCCCGAGCGAGGATGACAGCAACGCGGCGGATTGGAAAGTCAGTGACATGAAGGCATTTGCGATCATTTCGACATGATCAGCCCCAACTTGCAGTATATGGTTAGATCGGCATGTAGTGCTACTCAACCGTGGGACATCTTGAAGAATTTTTTCTTGGAGTGGTCCATGCACAACAGGATTCGGAAGAAGCGAGAATTACATGAGTTCAAGATGAAGAAGGGCGGAAGCGGTATGGATGATTTGTTGAGATTCGACGAATTGTGCATCTCAATGCAAGCATTTGGAGCGTCCATCTACTTGGATGATCAGCTGTTGGTACTACTTGGAAGCATGTCAGAAGATTTCGACCAGATTATTAACATCATGGTGAATGTCCCAGGGATGGACATGTTTCAAGTGGAGGAAATGCTTCTTCGCGAATCAGAAGGCATTAGTGCTAAGGAAAAGCATGGCATGGCACCCAAAGCGCAGTACAAGCGGCAAAGCAAAGGTCGAGCAAATAGGCCGAACAGGAACACAGCGCACTTCGAGGGGAAGTGTTTTCGTTGCAACAAGTATGGGCACAAACAAGCGGATTGTTGGAAAAGTAACAAAGCCGAAAGCGAAGAAGCCCATGCATTCACAGCTTTTCAAGAATCTCAAAAGAATTGGATTCTGGACAGTGGCGCAAGCAGCCACGTGTGTCCCAACAAAAGTGAATTTACCGATTTACAAGCATTGAAGAAAAAGATTCCGATATCTATTGCCAATGGAAGCAAGGTTGATGCAGTAGGAGTCGGAACCATCTTTGCACGATTCAAGAATACCAGAAATTTAGAATTGATGATGTTTTACGTTCCCGGTCTCGATCGAAAGCTACTTTCCGTCTCTGCACTGGCTGAAAACGGACTCCAAGTTGTATTTCGGAATCTTACCTGTGAAATCAAAAGTGACGATCGAAGCATTGTGGAAATTCAACGTATTGGGAAGCTTTTCGTGTTTAAATGCGAAACACTTGAAGTCGCACATTTCGGTGGAGAAGCAGGTCGAAATGAAGACGTTCCGGTGGATTGATCAATTTGGCATGCAAGGTTTGGTCATATTTCGACCAAGAGAATGAGAAACATGACGAATTATGTCACTGGGCTCAATATAAAGACAAAATCAGGAATGGATTGTGAAGAGTCCGAAATTTGCGAAGGGTGCATGAAGGGAAAGTCATCTGTTCAGCCATTTGGATCATCTGCATATGGAAAGGTAAAGTCAAAAGCGTTGTTGGAAGTGGTTCACAGTGATCTCATTGGACCGATGCGAGTGAGGTCTCAAGGTGGCTCAAAGTACATGGTCACATTCATCGATGATTTTTCAAGATTCATCCGTGCCCATTTCATTCAGACCAAGGGTAAAGTTTTCAGTAATTTCATCGAATTCAAAGCACTTGTCGAAAATCAGTTCGGAAAAAGGATCAAGTGTTTGCGCTCGGACAATGGTGGAGAATACATCAACGAACAATTTGCGAACTTATGCAGAAATTCTGTTCCATATTCACCACAACAGAACGGACTCCCAGAACGGATGAATCCGACACTTACGGAACGTGCGATCTACATGTTGTCGCATATGCAAGTAGAAGAACAATGGTGGGCAGAAGCTATGAACACAGCTGTGTACGTGACAAACAGAGTACCCTGTGCAGCAAATCAATTCAAAACCCCATTTGAAGTATGTTCGGTCAGAAGCCAAGCATCGCGCACTTTAAAGTGTTTGAAGCTCAAGGTTATGCACATATCGACAAATCCGAGGTCCAAATTCGACAGAAAAACTTACAAATGTATGCTTCTGGGCTATTTCGAACATCAAAGGGTATCGTGTATGCAATTTGGAAACCTTCGGTTGGAAACGACTCGTTCAGCTAAATTTATAGAAGTTCAACACTCAAAGTATGTCAACGTCGTATGCTGCGACAAAACCATGGAACAAATGAATTCTATGAAAACCAGCCTTATGAGGAGGAAGAAGGCCTCTCGAAATACAGCATAACAGCGATGATGCAATGGAAATCAATGACGACTTTGACGACCAGGACGCAAATGCATGGGAAGATGATGTCAACATGGATATCAATACAGAAATGAAGATTGTTCCCAGGATGAGATTGGATGGTTTTACTGGTTTTCCGACATTCGCACCATCTGGGCCCAATCACCTTCTCGAAAGTGAGCCGTCAAATTCAATCGTGCCATACGAAATTTCGGATGCCATTGTTTCAGCGGACATAGAAGAAACTTGACCACAGAAAAGATTTCGTTGAACAAGAACAGGCAAATGCAGCGTTGAATCTTCCATCAACGTACAAAGAGGCAATGCGGTCTCCGGATTCAGATGAATGGAAAAAGGCGATTCAACAAGAGCTCCAAGCATTCAAGGAAAAGGAGATCTGGATACTGACTTCGACGACAGCAAATATGAAGGTTGTTGGAACAAAATGGGTTTTTACTCTAAAGCGGAATGAATTTGGTGAAGTTGGAAAGTACAAGGCTAGACTTGTCGCTTTGCGCTACCGACAAAAATATGGAGTGGATTATATGGACACTTATGCGCCAGTTGCAAACATGAATTCCATTCGAGTTTACCTGTCGGCTTGCTGTCACCAAGGATTTCATATTCAGCAATATGATGTCGACACCGCGTTTCTCAATGGGCATCTGGAGGAAGAAGTCTACATTTATCCACCCCGAGGTGTTCAAGCTCAGGCTATTGAAGTTTGTCTTCTGAAGCCAAGCTTATATGGTTCAAAGCAAGCTGCAGCAACATGGTTTAAGACAATTTCACAAGTGTTTTTGGAAATGGGTTTTCGACAATGCAGAACAGACTCCTGCATATTTGTTCGTCAACGAGGGAATTCAGTGGCTTATATCGGCTTATATGTGGACGACAAGTTAATAGGTGCAAAGACATTGGAGGAGATAAAAGCGATTTCCGACAAATTGTCCAGAAAGTTCAAGCTAAAAGATCTCGGAAAAGTCAAATTTATGCTGGGCATTCAAGTCGATTATGACCGAGAGCAACGTTCAATGAAAATCTGTCAAACTTCAAGCATCAATAAAATGATCGAAAAGTTTCAACCAAGTGGACGCCAAGCTCGTTTGGAACCCAAATGTTCAAGGCCAACTTTTATCGACAATCGAAAAAGAAGATGAAAGAATGAAGTTTCGACCTTATCGCTCCTTGGTTGGCTCAGTCTTGTATATTTCGAATGGAACAAGACCGGATATAGCGTTTTCAGTTGGCCAACTAAGTCGACATTTGGAACGGCCTAGTGAAGAGCATTAGAAGACAGCGATAAGGGTCCTGCGTTACTTGAAGTCAACAAGCGACAGAGGGATAAATTACACCGGCAGTGACAAAGATTTATGCGTCTGTGCAAACAGTGACGCTATTTGGGCGAATAATAAGGAATCGAGAAGATCTGTATCTAGAATCATAGTTGTGATAAATGGTGCCCCAGTTATTTTCAAATCAAAGGTTCAGCAAAGTGTAGCGCTTAGTATGGCTGAGGTGGAGTGCATCGCCTTATCAATCTGTATGCAGGAAGTTTTATAGCTGAAAAGCTTATTATGTGAGCTGAAGGCAAAGATTCCTCAACAGATTGAAATATTCGAGGACAATCAAAGTGCCATCGCAATCGCGAAAAACGATGGATGTCAAAGCAGAGCAAAACATATTGACATCCGTTATCATTTCATTCGTGATCCTATAAAGGATGGACAAATTGTTCTCGAGTATATCGACTCCAAAAATCAGCTTGACGAAGCCTATTTCGAATCCGCAATTTCAGGATTTGATTCGTCTGGCAAAGATCAAGAATTGTGTGTCGAGGGGGTGTTGAAAAAAACCTGCAATCAGAAGAGTCTGATAAGATCAGAAGAATCGGATAGGATCAGAAGTGTCGGATAAGATCAGAACATTAGTTGCGCGGAAAGGTGAGATAACAAGTATGTTTCTAATGGTATAGAGTAGCTATATAAGAATTTGGTATAGGCTTAGATTATCTAATTGAGAACTATGGACCTATAAACATATTCACTTTGCAATTTGACAACAACACAACCAAACCGTTCGCTTCACTCAACTTTAGGCTGAGCTCGTCCGGTGGATGGCTCAATGCGAGCGTCTTAAGCTGCTGTACATAAAAGGTAACACGATTTGCGCTAAGGCCCACAAGATTAGATCTGAAGTGCTTCTGAGCACCTTACCATCGGAGGCTGAAGGCTCAAGGGAATGAAGTTCTCGTCGGGCTGGACCTTCAAGTTTCATAAAAAAATTGTTTATCGTCGAAGAGAGTACACGAGGAAGCCAGCACTGTCAGCGACACAGAGGTCAGCATGGTACGAGTGTTGATGAAGCAGGTAATAAGAGACTACGAGAGGTGTAACATCCCAAATATGGATGAAACCGCGTATTTTTACTGCGCCTCCCTGACGTCCATGATCATCAGGAATTGGATCTCCGGTCGGAACAGATGAAGATGCGATTGACAGTCGCCGTCACGTTCATTGCTGACGGCTCCTCAAGCTTCCTCTCTTCTTCGTCGAAAGAGCACGGAAGCCCAAGTGCTTTTGGTCGAAGAGTGCCGAGGATTTGGACCTGGAGTATAACAATAGCCTAAAGGGCTGGATGAACACAAGGCTATTTCAAGGGTGGTGAGTTGAGCAGACGCCCGAATGCGTTCAGAGAATAGAAAAATTCTCTTGCTGCTCGACAACGTCTCTTCCCATCATGCCGCCGAGACGCTCACACACGTCGAGAGCCGAAAGCTTTCTCCCAACACCACAGCGCATCTGCAACCACTTGACACCGGGATCATTCGCAACTTTGAGAGCATGATAAGCAAAATGAAAAGCGCTGTTTTACGCGGATCATTTAGATGAAATTCTCAGTCGTAGCGAAGAAAATGGACAAGAAATTTGGAGCGAGACCTTGAGGCCATCGGCAATGTCGATGTCCTTGATGCGATGCGGCGGGCACAAGAGGTGTGGGCATCGGTAGCATATACAGCTATCTCCAAGTGCTTGTATCATACGGGAATCTTGGGTGAAGAGCTGTGCGAGCTCTTCGAAGGAGTCGCTATGCTTTGTGCTTGATCATTATGCCTGCAGCAACTGCTTGTTTAGTTTTATATACAAAATCTCATATAAAAATAAAAAACAATATTGAAAATAATCTTTAGCATTGCTTACATTTTACCACTATCTTCCAAATCGAGAAAATTGTAAACCTCTATCACTTTATACCTTTATCATTCACTTACTATAATAAGTAATATCCAGGCTAAGGGGTCGGTTGTGTTATTTACATTCCGGAATTGAGGAGGTTGTCTGTTCTTTGATTGATTGTATGCTTGATTATCGCATTGAAAAAAGGTGACTTAATTCATCGCAGGGTAAAAACAGAAATTTGTATGTTAGGTATTGATCAAAATGCGATATTTATCGTGATAGCTCAGCTAGAAATGTATATTATACTTTTACATTACATAACTAAACGGCAGCTTCTAATTCGGAAAATTGAATGAGTTACGGCCAAAACGACGAGAGGTGATTTATCTTGGCACGCACTGTATTTGTAAAAGAGATAGTATGGACAAGGAATTGGCTGTCGGAAATTGGTGTACAGGTAACGACGGAAAAATACGCCCACCCGTAAAACACGCCCATGGTGATGAGAGCTGTAATTTTACTATGGCAAACAAAATTGTCAATATCACCCAATCATATAGCAATAAGCTGAGTTAATATATTAGTCAATCAAAAAAGGATATGGGCAAAAGCAATGGTTGGTCTCTTTTGCAAGCGATTTGAGAGATACAGCAGCTCTCTTTTCAGCTCTCCGTTCATTTCCAGCCTTTTGCATCGCTATCGTGCGTTACATTCTCGATTGCTTCTGGCAATAGCTTGAATAGTGTGAATGTTTATCTGATAAAAGTCTTTTTTTTTAAATAAGCATGATTAGATGAATGAAAAATAGCTAAAGTACTTGGCCAACAAAATGAACACTTCCTAACACAAGATGACTGTCGTCGCGGCCCTAAGTGTACCCAAACAGCGCCAGCGCTCGTACAAGATCCACGAGAAGATCGCCGTCATCAAAGCCAAGTGCGAAGTGGACGAGCGGGAAGCAGCAAAACAGTGCTTCGTCCCACTGTTTTTCAAACTAGGCTGTCAGCGCCTCTACAAGCATCGCTTATGGCTATCAACTACACCGATGTACATACTTTGGCGCTGTGGATAACTTCATTCTTTGGGCGGGTGTAATCTTGGTGAATAATATCTGAAATGACCTTGAATTGCATGCTTTAAGGGCTGGTTCTCTGACCACCAACATCCTGCCAGTCGGCGTTAGTACTTCCGCGTCGTGCCCGCAAGGTGCCGGCCGAGAACATCGACTTTGATTTCTATAAGTCAAAAGAATCTACACGCGCGCTTAAAGAAACTAACTTCTCGTACAAGCCCCTTTCCTCAGTCGAGAAATCAACTTCCAAGCCCATGATGAAGTTCTTTTCCATCAAATGGCTACAGAGCCGGCCTTCTTTGCTGAATGTCCGGCACCCCTTCAACTTGACGCCCGGGTGTAAAATGCCAGTATTTTGTATAAGGTAAGCTTTTAGTTTAGTGCGCTCCGATCCGTTTTGTGCACTTCAGTTATATTTACAATTAAGGAATGACTCCAGGATTTTTCAAGGCCGATTAGCCAGAATGACAAATCTATCGTCTCGCCATTCCCTATAAGATTTCATATTTTCCCACCGTTTTTTGGCACCAACTCCTATGTGTCGAAAGCCACTCACACGCAGGCACACTTGAAGGCTGAATTAACCATTATTCATGTAATCAATCATTCATATTGAAAAGATCTGCGCTGCAGCAGGCTAGGGCTGTTTTAAAAAGCAGTAAGACAAATCGATCAATTGTGAACTGGTTAGTGACATTTCCCTAATATCTGAATTGAAGCTGAGCTTGAAACCAATCAATGGCAGCGTTTGTGCAATAGATGGGTGGCGAAAGTGGCTAAAACCGGAAGAGTGCGTCTCAACTTCAGTGTGAGCCGGACACTTAGTACCAAAGTAGGTTACTGGCGATAGATTTGAAGATTTCTTGGAAGGAAGGTTGTGGTCCAAAGCCTGGAGATTCCTCGCTTCTCCAACTCCCAAAACCGAACCGAAAACGCTTGATATCGCGGAGTCCTTGAGGTTCCGTCTCTCTTGTCCGAAGTGCGAGAATTCCATCCTACACATTCGTTCAGATAAGTCTCCGGGTATAGACAGCACTTAGGGCAGTATGGCCTCCGACACCTCCGACTTTTCTACATGACGGTGGTCAGTAGCCCTTGCGCTACAGCTGACCACACAGCAGGTGCGGCGGGTTTGGGTAAGCCTACAGATTCTACCACTGATTTGATCGTACGAAAGGTATTCGTTCCCCTGTGTTGCCAGAGCAACCAGATCACAGCTGGTTGCCTTGCGAGCGGCCACAAACCTATTCGTCACAGGACTGGTTTGAGACCACTAGGAGTTTTTAAGGAAGCAGAGATAGAAGAAAATAAGGAGAAAGAAAGGAGAGTGCTTTTAGGGATACATTATAAAGATGTGTCTTCCGCCACTACGAGAGCGCTGGTAACAACAATTCTTTAGTTTGTTAAAAAAATTTGTCAGAGAATTTCATCAAGAGTTCCTCAGAGAATGTTTGAGCGATCAAAGGAAAAGAGATTATCTCCGTACCGAGGTACAAAGCAACAAAGACGGACAGTCGGGGCGTTTCTAGGTTTGAGCCTTTTGAATAGCACGAAATGCAGGCCGAACAGTTGCAGAGAAACTTGTGGTAGATGGCTTGCATCTTGCAGAGCAGTTCCATAACCAATGAATCTCAGTGAGAAGCGCATGAAGCAGCAGCAAGAGTAACTGGAGGCTAAAGAACAGGAAAGTTTTGCGGAATCCTTCCTGAATAAGCTGGCGTCAGAGTTGCCACAGTGATTAAGGACCAGCAGCCTAACGTGCTAGGGGTTATTTGAGGGTCGGAGAGACGCTGCTGAGGAGATCGACATGAAAAGAAAAAACGAAGAGGGACGAAGAGTGATCACAAAGGGGTGGACTTGCCGAGACCGCCGAATTACAAGGAATGCAACCAAAAGCGAGCGTTTATGGATGCGTACTTGGTATATCAACGACTGATTGACATGATGAACCAAATTATTAGTACAAGGTTCTTTGCTATGCCCGTGGGTGTATGCATTGACCACAAGGCAATGGTTAGAATATGCAAGTACGACTGAGTTGCGGAGTATAAGAATTAGATGAACAAGTATGGAGGGATACTTTCTCCAGGCCAAAGCATTTTACATGACTACATGTCGGAATTTCAAGATGATCACCATATATCACGCACATTCGCGCTGCGATCACCTTATGATCGTATTTGGGATGCTAGACTAAGTGTTGGAGGAATCCGACAAGCAGGGTCCAAAGCTTTGCATTAAAGTGCGTAAAAAGCAATTCGACCCGCCGTATTACGGCAATCTGTTCATACAGAGCGGCAGATCCAACGAAACAAGAGAGCCAATCGGATTTTGTGGAATCGCTCAAGCCAAAAGTCAAAGCCCTCGCAACATTCGGAGCAGGGTTGGACCACCATGAAAGGCTAGATTTAGATGGGCAAAGAAGGATCGTCTCGACACGTTCCACGGAAGAGGAAGGAATCCTGAAGGGGAGTCAAGATTTCGAAGACCCTTTGTAGCAGCGTATGGAAAACAGTTGGGACTGAGGGAGCATACGCCCGAGATAAAGGCCAATGATCGCAATCGGAGAAAGATAAACGACAACGAAAACTCGGGAGTGCCTGAAGTGAAAGCCGCCAGAACATTGCGTATGTAATTGTGTGGAAATGGATGAAGAGGTAGCGTGACGATTATGGAATTAGTATCAGCAGACATGAACATACAAAGAGCAGGTATGTCTCTAGGAGACCGCAATCGAAAGAGGCAGTTAGGTGACCCGGTAGAAGGAATGCCTATAAAGGTGCTAACCGATTCTGGAGTCAGTGTTTATCAGTTATCTCCAAAATCCGTTTGGAGAGGCTCAAAGAAATGTGCACGGCAAGCTCGACCGACCAGATTCCCTTAACTAGTTTCTCCGGTATGATAGAGACTAGCACGAGACGCGAAGTACTATCGATATAATTTATTACGCCGAGAGGACCTTCATGGCTAACAAACGTATCATGCTGTATATTGCCTGGTGGTATATCTAATGGTATGAGGGACTTGTCGCTAAGCCGTGAAGTTATAGAGTGATTGGTATATACTCAAAGCAGTATGTTGAAAACGAAAGGGAGGAAAGTGCAGGTTTTAATCTGAGAGGGCTCTATAACGATCTAGGTGGGAGCTTAGTACTAATTTTCAGAGCCACTTGCATGGCTGACTCCTTTGCATACCTAAGGGAGTTATATGTTTGCAGCGTGTAGCCAGCATACATTTCAATAGGATAATGATAAAATTGCCGCAATATAACCGGATTCTCGTATCGATAATGTGTCTCTGGTGTGATCTAGTCTAATACTGCGGACTTTTGCTGTTATCATAGCCTTTATATGGGAAGATTCATCTGCGATGCGATATGATCAGTGACAATTGGATTGTCGATGATGATCTGAGCAGATATGCGGAATGAATATCAAGGGTCTAGATCGGATTACGCCTTGTGTCTTAGTAGCGTGAGGAGCTCTGAATAGGCTTGTATATCATATAGACCCTGCAAAAAGAGAGTCGTTCCATGTCACTCACTTTCCTTCTGCATCACTCACCCTCTTTGATCTGATTGGTTCAATATTTTCATATCACTCACGTCGTTAATTGTCAGCCATGAAGACTACTATTACTCCCGCACTTCCTCCACAATCAGCGTATGGCTCACTGGACGAAGCAAAGACAGCAATCAAGGAACCCGCACGCACGTACTAGCAGCAAAACCGGCTGCAAATTCAAGGTTGCAGTGCTTAGACAAGACTTATGTGGCAAGTTGAGGTTGAGGTTTCTGAGCACAGCCATGAGCCTTTTGTACACCCTTCTGCGCATCCTTCAGGGAGACCCTTGACTGTACAGCAAAAAAAATATGTCATTTCCTGGGGCGTGCAGGTGTCACGCCCGGCCGAATATCAATTTCTCTGCGTCAGCAGTATAACAACGTGAATATAATTGCACAGGAAATCTACAACATTCGTCGCACATGTCGAGCCAGCTTTCTATCTGGAAGAAGTTCCCTTCATGCACTGCTTGGCAGCCTTACTGTTGATAGAATCCCACATTCTGTTAAACTAAACGATGAGAACAAATTAAGCCATCTGTTTATTAGGTCGGAGTCAGCAGAGGAAATATGCAGCCAGTTCAGCAGAGGACTTATCTGGTTATTGGATGCAACATATAAAAAAAACCGCTATGGTATTCCACTACTGCATATCATTGGTGTGACGGCAACAAACAAAACATTCACCCTCTGTCACTGTTTCATGAGGAGTGAAACAAGGAAACATTACATCTGGGCGTTGAAAGAGATCAGGGCATTTTTGCTTGACCTCGATATACTTGAAGACATTACCTTTGTCACTGAGCGTGAGCTCGCCTTGATGAGCGCTTTGGCAGAGATTTTTCCAGAAAGCACCGCGCTCCTGTGCCGTTGGCACATCAACAAAAATATCTTTGCAAACCAAAGGAGTGCGTTTTCTTCACAAGACGAGTTTGATGAGTTTATGAAGGCATGGAACATGCGTGTCGATTCTGCAACTGAGTCAGCACAAAACGATCAGATTCGAGCACTTGACCGCATGATACCTCAGCATCCCCATGTACTACGTGAATACACCTGGATAATACACAAGGAAATATTTTCAATGACTGGATTCGCTCCCGACATTTTGGGCACACTTTCACGTCACGTGTGTACGGTGCGCCTGCCACACTCAAGAGGTGAATTTCTGTCTCATCAGGTATTCAAGGACCGTAAATTCTCAATTTTTTCTGATTTTATTTCATACCGCTAATGCTAACCTGACTCATCTTTCCAGGTGACGTTTTAGATGTCGAAACGGCTATCAACTTAGCCTGTGATGGACAACTTGTAGCAATTCGGCAAGAGAATGCCAGGGAGCAGGCAATCACAAATATGCAGCTAGGCCCAATTTTCGCTTCAGTAGCTGGAAAGTTGTCAGTTGCTGCGCTGCGGGGTGCCGAGAAGCAGAATAGTTTAAGAATAGGACTCATTGGTGAGTGCCATGGACATTTAGGATCAACCATGAGTTATCCCTGCTCGCATGACTTCAGCATGCGTGGTAACTACCTCTCCAAATTGCCGATTTTGACCAGCACTGGTGGTTACAGTTTCCAGTCACATCGTCTGAACCAAAGGTAGTATTATCAATGGCTGATGCCTTGAAAAGAATTCATGAGGAGTATGAGGGAGAACATTCGAGGCATCGAACAAATATTCAGGTTCTTGCTTTGCCAGCCGTGGAGACAATACATGATCCAGTGCGCTTGCAAGGTCGTGGAAGGCCGTCCGGATCAACTGTGCAGTTTCCTTCGGAATTTGAGCATGTTGCAGCAGCCTTGGCAGTAAAGGCAGAGGCGGGGAAGGCTAGACACAGACGTTGTAGAGTTTGCAGAGGATTAGGTCACAATGCAAGAAGTTGCCGAATGCGCGCACGACCTCTCGTTTTCGATATCACAGCAGAATGTAGCAAAGGAAAGATAGAAGACATGCGACAAATAAAATAAACAGAGCTTTCTTCCATCTAATCAATATCCGGCGCTTTAAAGAGTTATAATCAATGAAATGAGTGACATGAAATGATTTAGCCAAGCAGATTAAAGTGGGTGAGTGATGTAGAAGGAAAGGGAGTGATATGGAACGATTCTCTGTAAAAAAAATATAAAACATGCATGCATTTAAGAAGATGAAACCCTTGTCAATTTTTCATACCCTCTTCTGTACTGTATGGGATCAGCAAGCATTTTGAAAGCGAATGACACAAAAGTTGCGTCTGACCTCAAACCTTTCGTCGATTGTGACTCACAAGCGTGAAAAGCCGCAATCTCTGGGGGGAAGTAGCAGAGTTGTATTGGCAAGCGCTACCATTGAATTTGATGTATAACCATCCCACTGTCCAGAACCCATAATCACTGCATTCTCTTCAAGTCAAATGGAATCGAATTCTGGTGTGAGAATTATTGTTATGACGATTGGATCAAATTCAGTGAGATCACAAGGAAGCGACGAGTCAACTCGGATCCTATTTTTATTATCAAAGACCGAACAAAGAAAACAAAATTGTTGGCCCTAGGGAGTCGGTAATTAGGGTAGTCCTATTGCAGCTTCGGAATATGCTGTGTAGATCGAAACTTAAGGCAACCGAAGCGTATTTCTACTTGCCAAACTAGCTCAGTAAGGTCTCATCATCAAATACAAAATGAAATCGTGGAACTAACAAATTAAGATTTCTGTGTTTATCATTGCATCGACTTCTCAATTGTGAAAAGGTACCTATCTAAAAGTAGCGTAATAACTCAGTTTAGTGCGATCCGATCATTTTAGTGCGCTTCAATCATATTTGTCAATAAAAAAATGACTCGAGGCTTTCTCAATACCGATAGGCCAAAATAGATAATCTAGGATCTCGCCACTCCCTTCAAACGTGTATACTTTCCCGCCTTTAGTTGGTGCCTACTACATACAAATAACAGCAATGGTACGCCGCCAGCTGTACGCGACTCAAACCCTAGCTGACGCTGTTGACCAAGCGGGCGCAGGAGAATCGCCTACCAAAGTGGCACCATTCCTGCGCATACCCCTGCGTACGCTCGCCAAGCAAGTCAAGCTACGGAGAAGCGGTGCCGATCCAGCACAAGCTCGTCGAGGGCCGCCACCAATGCTGACGGAAGAAGGGGAGGGGTATCTTACGAGTGGATTAAGGGCATGCAGTTCAATGGCACGCCTGCGACCAGTCTCGACGTGCTGCTCCGAGCGAGTGAGATTGCGTCACGCCTCCAATGTAAACCAATCGCCTTGTAGAACGGGTGGTACTCACGCTTCATGAGGTGCCACCCACAACTGGCGAACAGAGAGGCGCAGTCGATCGCAAGGAGTCGCAACGAGTGGTCCATGGACCGTCTCTCGATCCTGTTTGGTACTCTACTTAAGATTGTTTTGAAGGGTCGATATGATGCGAGGCGAGTTTACAAAAATGGATGAGACGAGCGTCCATTCTCGGACGAAGGACACCAAGGTGGTTGCAATTAACGGTTCAGAGAACGTTTGGTCGAAAAGCATTTCCCCAAACTTTCACTTGTCTGTGGTGGCTTGTGGGAGTGCTTCAGGACACATTCCGCCCCTCTTTATCCTCCCTGGTCAGCGATCTCCTTCCAATTTCATGAATTGCTGCTATGTTGCCAGATCTCGTGTCACTTGTATTGACAGCGGCTTCATTAACAGAGCGACTTTTCTGAGTTGGGTGGAAATGTTTCCGAACTCTGTCCCAAACTCCGTTCGCCGCCCACTTTTGTTGCTCTTTGACGGGTACGTATCGCACTTTGTCGATTTGGTCGAAATGGGAGTATTCAATTCGTGTGTTTTCCTGCCAACGCAGCACACCTTGTGCAACCAATCGACATAGCCGTGTTCTCGGCTTTCAATAAGACATTTCGGGCTATGGTTTGGACGCACATGATGGATACCGGTAAGTTTATTCATTGCAACTCGCTGTTCATTCTACGTACCCACTGATTTATGTTATCGTGTACCGTAGATTGCAGTAGTGTAAGCAAGGAAGCGGCAGTCCGAATGGGAAGCGCCGCATGGACCCAATCGCTTCTGGGGAAGAATTGTGTGGCTGACTTTTGCACCGCCAGCCTCTTTCCATTTTTGCTCACGAAAATTACAAGGCGTCTCAAACTTTTCAAAAGTGGTGGAGCCAGGCGTGGCCACAGTAAGGCGACGTGGCTTGTTCACAAGTCGGCTATGGAGACCGAGATCTTGACACTTCCCGCCCAGCAGCGAGCCGGCCCCACCAAGAAGCGCAAGACTGTTGATGTCGCAGGGAGGCTTCTCACCCGCAAACAGCTTCACAGTATATAATAGACGCAGACGAAGCCGACCGCAGCAAATCGCACAGTTGACAAAAGCCACTGACACGCATGTAGACTTAAGTGCTGAAAATCGATACCTCTAACAATTTGTCATATTTTCAAAATAATCATATTGACAAGATTTGCGCCTCAACGGGCTTGGGTTGTTATCGAAAGCAGCCAGACAAACCGACCTATAGTAAAATCAAGCGGTTTCAGCGCACTAAACTGGCCGGTGACAATTCTCGAATATCTGACTTGAAGGTGAGCTTGTGTGAGCAAACAATCACAGGGAAAAATTATTAAACATATGCATTAGATGGTGGGCGAAAGTGGCTATTCGGGGATGTGCCCAGATTTACGCCTGCTTTTGTAAACAATTTCTTTAGTCATTTTGCTTAGCCTACCATTTCAGCGCACTAAACTGCAAGTTTACCTTACTTTACGACGAATTGCGTCATGATTTTGAATAGAAGCCAGCCACTGCTTCAAACATTCTAAATTCCGAATATCGTTCGTGGTGTAAAAATTAGTGCGCGCAAATATGGGAATGGGACTAAAAATGATCGAACACATCTGTGAACGCCTGTATTCCTGGAATCTATGTACAACCCAGTGCTTATTTTCAGATTTGGAAACGGACGCCCCGTTTTCCATATCTTACTACTTACTTCCTCTAGGAAACGATACTCACTGGTGAGTGCTGTTTCTTTTTGAATTAGTAACGGGACTGATTCGGACCTCGGGCTAGATCTGACCTTTGTGTCAGCAAAATGTATGTTTCTAGTTGATACAAATTTAGTCAAGAATATGTCACGATTATGTCGATATTCTGAACCGAATATGGTCGACTTGAGTTTTTTTAGAGCTGTATTAAGCTTTCCACACCACAGCAATCGTCATTAGATCAGGCCTGCGTGATATTGAAGTTGAATATATTGATTATTTCTACGGTCGCTGCAATATTCGCCAAAGCATTAAAACTCCAAATAGTATCTATTTTTCAATCAACGTTCGAATACATGATATGCAAAACCTTCATCCGCATTTCCTTTGATATCGCAAATTTCATGTGTGTGAGTCGAATCTCTTCTTAGTCGTTTAGAGATCATGAAAGCGCAAATCAGTACCACAATACATAGTGAAGCCCCCACTTGTAAACGAAACATCTGGCCAAGCATCGGTGTGAAAGTAGCACCCAACAGAGATCTGATAGTGGCATTTTCAGCTACCGGTAGTTCAAAACTTTTTGGTTGAATAAGACTATTGATTAAATTGTCAATGCGTGTCTGATCATACTTTAATTCTTCGTCAATCGGGTCATCGTACTCGGAAAGAAGGATATTACTTTGATATGAGACGCGATGCTCGTTACCAGAATCGTGAAAAGTTATGACGGGTTTTTTTACATTGGCATTTGATTTGTCAGCGATGTTGTCTGTATTCGAAACGAGAACAGTAGAATTGATGGGATTCTCCAATCGGTAGATAAGATCATTGATAACCATCTCTTGATCGTTTGCCTGATCCTCTATGGGGTCGTCCCCACTCATCGATTGCCAAGTTAAAATTGAAGTGATGCTTGGCAAGTATGTGTCGCTTGAAGTGTTACAATTGATCCCCTTTAACAATACTTACGTATTCAAGAGCAATGGTGCAGATTTATCCACTGTGAAACCAAATAGATCTCAAAATACTGAATTTTGAGCACGAGAAGACGCAACGGCGCAAGCCAGGTAGAGTTGAGCACGCGACATGACAAGAGAACATATATTCGCCAATCAAATGCTGCGCGGCGGCATCGAGTCCTTTGAGAAAACTCAAACTTACGCTCGCGTCTGACTATTTCTTTTTTTCCAATATTGTATTACATCCACACTATTTAAAGTCGAACTGCCAGCTTGGTATCAACGAGTTTCCGGCCTCAAACGAGCGAGGCTGTAGGAGTAGATGGTGTGATAAGATGAAATTTAGATTAGGTGCTTTATATCATCTTATCACATTTTAGACAATACAATCCATTATCATGTGTGACACTATTCTGATTGATTAGGGAACTTTGACAGCTTGCACTAAAGTTAGTAATGATAAAGCGTCGCTGCCAAATCATCAAGCAAGCGAATAGTGATGCTTCGGAATGTCATACGATCCGAGAGTGCTGTAATTGAGGTAGCTAGTCTACTTTACATAGTACTGCGCAAAACATAGCCTCAACAATTCTAACGCGTGGACGTAGAGGCACAGCTCAACTTGCACACCTATTTTCAACGCCCCACAAAAAAAAACATGCAGACGAGTAGTTGCAAATGAGAAAATCGCTAAGAAATAGGTACAAATCGAGCAGATTCAAAAATTTCGTGAACAAATGCATATTCAGATAAGAAAGACAGATTTAGGTGAAGGTGCTTCCTACCATTGCTGATAGTTACAAGGAAGGTAAGCGAAAGTAGCTGTAAAATATTATACTTCCCAGAGGCCAAAGTCCATCAAAAGGTAGTCGTCGTGTATACGTTGCAAGGATGCTCAAATGTTCACACGTTTCTCAGAAAACTTGATCAACGTGTGCAAAGTCTGAAAATCTTTCAGACTTTTTCCATTAAAGGGCAGAATACGCATATTGAGAGGTCCAATAGACCTGATTTAAAAGCTACCGATCAGGAGGAGATATCGATGTATGCAAAAAAGGAAAAGAGAGTGGAGGGTTGAACGAGAGTTCTAATCAATCGAATATTCCGGGAGAGCAAACTGATAATACCGTATTAGATGTTTTAGTTTAGGGTTTATAAACAAAATATCCCAAGTTTTGTGGAAATTAAACAAAATATCCGAAAGTCAAAAATAATGAAACAAAATATCCCAAAATTTTAAAATATATAAAGGAAGTCTCCCAATTGGGAGACTTCATTATTGATCTGCAGTCATTGTTCTTGTCGGGGCAGCGTCTTCTGTTATGACCCCTTCTTCCACACAAACTGCATTTATAGGAAGCAGTTAGATTGCGTGTACTCATTGAGATTCACGTCGACGCTTCTTCTTTGGTCTACCTGCGCGCTGCTTCACAACAATTGCAGTGCAATCACTTTCAATCAGCATATCCTTTGTGACTGGTGGTAGCCATTCTACTCCATAAACACTGCTGTATGCTTCCGCAAAAGCAGAAGTCGTCCAAACTCATTCATAAAAACTGTGTGCTTCAGCAAGACGGTTCTCGTGCTGAAGGCAGAGTAACAAATGAGTACATGGTGCTTCCATATCATTTGGATACCCACAAGAACAGACATTAGCTCCGAGCTGAACTCGAAAATACTTGGGAAGGGAGTCAGGAGTATAAACACAGTCAACCAGAAATGATGTTGCTGCATAGCTAGCTGGTAATGCTGCTAGATGCTGGATCACGCAACAATTTCTCGACCTGGCTGTTCATGTATTGTGACACAACATTCCACTCGCAATGCTTTTTACCATTTTTTGACCATTTACTACCAACATACCGCTCAATTATCATAAGGCAATCTAAAGTGGGTAGCTTGAGATCTTCGCAATGAACTATCGACAGACTCAACGCTGTTGGATGATAACTGGCCATACCTTGGGCATGGACTATGCGCTAGTGACCATTTCTCAACACCAACATCTTGCAGCCACTTTAACGCTGCAGGATTGCTTTTATTTAATTGCTCAGCTTTCTGGGTGTATTCAGCCGTTGAAGTGGGCTTCGATAATCCCCATGCTTCATTCTTTAATTCAACAGATCGAAACTTCCTGTTGAAATTCTCCATCAAATGGCGAAAGCAGTAGAAGTGATATGTGCTGGGATAAACAGAGCTGACAGCATGAATCAACCCTTTTGCTCTTTCTGAGAAAATAAACTAGGCTTCACTGGAAGTATTACGCCCAAATTCCGAAGAAGGAAACTCCAATTAACTTCATATTCAAATAGAAACAATGGCCACGGATACGATTTGTATTTGCTGTTCTCATTCAACATACAGGCTACTAAAAGAATACCTCCGCTCACATTTTTGAGATAAGTACCATCGAGACAAAGTCCACGTTGTGCTTATGACTTGAACACTTGTTTCCCTTCGCGAAATACAATTTGAATTCGATTGAATTGTTTGTCTTCCATTTTCAATATCACGTCATGATCATTCTGTCGTAATTTGAAAACATAATCAGGTAACAGTCGATATTCCTGGATATCATCGCGGAAGAAATCTAGTTTCAATTTCTTGCATGCATTAGCACAGTTCATTAACGACGTTTGATTTCCTTGACTTGAGATAACATTCATTATCATCGTTGGTGTAACTGCCCGTTTATGCTGATGAAAATGATTTCGAATGTCAGCATGCTGCACTAGCTATCTGGCTGTTCATAATGGCTTGACAACATGACTTGTTTTTCCATCAGCGTCTAAAAGGGTGCATGTATGAAGAATAATCCTTGTTGAAGTTCCATGGTTTTTGCCATAAGAAAAATATACTTCGAACAACAGTCTGAAAATTCACATACTGCTTTAGTCGCCTATCATCACTTCGAGTTGTCCTAAACGTCATTCTCGATCATATCTGAAGAATACGATAAGCTGGATAGTGATGAAGAGCTACTACTTCTTGAAATAAGAGATTAAGGATGGTCAGCTAGTAGTTAGTGTTGCCGCAAAGGGCGGCAACAACCTGCGCCAAAAACTCCATAAATAATCGGCAATACCGCGTTCGTAAAGCACACACGCTGCTAGCAAGAGCATTTAGTTTATATGTTTTAATGTTTTTGTTGAATGACCCAGTTATTCAGTAATAAACATGAACACGTAATCAAAATGAGAAATGCAAGAACAATGTGGTGTGTAAATGCGTGCGCCGTGGATGGGATGATTTGACAGGGCGCAGCATCAAAAAGCGGACACACAAAATCGCGTCCCGAATTCTGTATTATAGACGTACTAATGAGTTGTTTTGAGTGCTAAGAAACGGCCTTCGGCTCAAGGTTGCCTTGCTAAGATGGCCTCTCTGCTATTTCAGGTCGTAATGTATCCTCGACCAAGGCACCTCAATACCTACTGTACTGCTCTCAGCTGCTTCGGTGATTTATGACACTTCGAGCGCCCACATTCGATATTTCACAGTTGGTGCTATTATCCCGACCAGCTTCAGAAACTGGAGAAATTTTGAGGACTCTTTGAACTTCAGGTTTAGCACGATGATGTTGTGCTGTTCGACCTAGTCTACTTCAGATTAAACAGCGGTAACAATTATGCGTCTGAGTTTGAATGGCCTGTCTATTCGACGTAGATTTTTTTTCACTTGTTCCAACTCAGAGGTGGATAACTATACAGGCACCATTCCCATTGGTAACCACCACTGATAAAACATACTCTTCAGAAATCGATAGCTTTCAGATTACCATCACTCCTCATTTTTCAATTGGCGCGCTTTTTGAAGCCTCTTTGTCCCAAGCCGCTCACCACAAGTCAATACGAGAGCAAACACGACACCACTAGAGTGACACGGATACCAACATCTGCCTCCGCACGCGTATGACTAACACCGAAGCCGAAGCTGGTGCTGTGTAAGCTCTACAGCGAGTAACCCAAACTGTCGCTGCGCGCGCTAAGTAGATGGGATGGCTTGGCGTACAAGCTTCCGAAGAACCCATAGCACGCAACGCTGCTGGTGCTGTTTAGAAAGCCTGTCACCGAGAACGCTATGCATGCCAACCCTGCGAGCAAAATAAATCAGTATTTGTGCTGTCCGTCCCTCGAGCACGCTCTCGTTCTCTGGACCCAACCGCTGCGAGCTGCTGCAGATGCCGGTCGTCACGTGGGAGACGATTCGCGCGAAGGTGAAGAAAATGCGAAAGACTCTCGTGTGCGATGCTGCTACGTCTCCAACACAAATCTCGAGCGCATGGTGCTTTCGGATGGGTGGCTCCAGAAACTACAGGAGCAGCATGGGCTGAAATCACGGCATTTGTATCTGTGCGTTTGCATGCCCTGCCTAAAGAAATAATGTTTGGACCCAAATTTGCTGGTTAGAGTCAAATAGGGGGAAAATTCCTTCACGAGACCAAGGACTACGCGTTTAAAAGCGCGCTTCCCAAGTACTTTAGTGAAGCAAACGACATCCAAGCAACGATCGACCGCTTCTTCTTTGGTGTGCAAGGGCCACAGAGAGAGTCCAAGAGGAAGCAGATCTACTACTGGATAAAGCAGCGCCCGCACATTGACAAGTGCACGCAGCACGCTGCTCTCGCTCAACAGAAGCGAGTTCAACCAATCGGCCTCGGAACAACCCTGTCGTCAGCGGCAGAGTGAGTGCTGGTAGAGTGGATCACGAACCTGCCGCGTGATCGTGTGCCAGTTTCTGCTTCAATGCTGAAGATGAAAGCGATCGAGGTTGCGTTATAGACCGGTATCCCAGCGCGCTCGTTCAACGCGTCGTGGGAGTGGAGGAAGGGTTTTCTAGAACGCCACACCTTCTCCTTCAGCACGAAAAGGCACACCAGTCAACAGCCCCCATCAGATGCACTGCACGCAGCAAACGTGTTTGCCGCCTCAGTCAAGGCCACCATGGAACGGGAAGGCATTACAATGGTCTATAACGCCGACCAAACTGGCGTTTTCTTCGAATACCTTTCGAAGCGAACGGTGAGTGAGCGGGGAGTATCAGCAGTGTGGGTCAAGTGCGGGAAGTGCGAGAAAGTACGTCTTCGGCAATGGTCCTGGGTGATTCAAGTGGTGCTAAATATCCGTTCTTTTTGGTGCTCAAGACAACCATGGCGAAGACCCAACAGGCGAAATCAGAGAACGAGCACCTGCGTCACGGATTCGGCAAGCGTGTGTGGAAGGACATCTCAGCACTTGAGGTTATGTATAGCGCAAAGATCTATGGCAATCGTACTGCATGGTGGAATTGTTATTTGACCGTCGAATTTCTGCAGTTTCACTTCGGAGAACGCACCCCATTCTACCCTCCAGTCCTGCTCCTTCTCGACGATTTCAGTGGCCACTAGATACCCGCTGCCCTCGAATGCGCTCGAAGAGTGAACGTCTTGCTGATAAAGGTCCCTTCAGGTCTCACTTAGGTAAGTCAGTCGGCTGATGTAGCTTGGATGAATCCAATCAAAGATCGGCTTCGCTCGAAATGGGTTGATTTCCATTATGGTCAGCTACAAGATCATCGCAGTAACGTTGCAGGCGATAAGTTTCAGCTCACGCCTCCCTCCAGAGAAGACGCAGTACAGTGGATCGCCGCTGCATGGAGTGGCATCAGTCAAGAAACTATAGTCGCAGGGTTTCGCAAGTGCGTGTTCGCTCCCTCGGAAGTGTTATCAATTCACGCAGACGGCAAAGAGACAGATCAAGAGAATATCAACGACTTGGTAGACGGCTTTAAAGACCTGCATGTGGTTAACAGACACATCAAGGATGTCAGCGCAGAAGACGATGTGCTGGAGAAATAAGTTTTGATTACATGTACGCATTTTGCAGCATCTACAACTCTTTTAACGTTCATGCGTCACAATTGTTTTGATGAGCTGTTTCCTCTAAACGCCGACGCAGAGGCGGTTGGTATGTCAAGTGTGACCCTCTTTTATTATGGTAAGAAATCGGGTCGCACCTGTCACAATTAACACACGTTATAGGGTACACACGTACCAATCCGAAGCATTTGGCCACGATAGCAAAAATGTTCTAATTTCGGTTGGCAGATGAATTCGCAAATATTAATTTCGAACAACTGCAATTATCATCCATTTTTGTGAAATTGGAGAAATTCAATTGGTAAATTTTTGATTCTTCAAATCGATTGAGCTCTATGAAACTGAGAAAATTGCTCAATAGTTTAAGTGACGTCCCAAGCACTGCATACAGAGTTGGGACCAGCAAACAGCAGAAGACCTCAAAGTCGAGAATAAAGACCTTCACATTACAAAAATCTCTCAACACTTACAAAAACCACCAAAACGATCAAAAAGATCAGTGTGCCCATGCAGTAATACATCCGCATATCACGTTGAATCGGAGTATAATGTCGACGACGATACCACAATGCAAATGCAAATGTCAAGATCCCACTTAAAGCCACGAGTGAAGCACCTTGAATGAGATAAAGACCGCTGCTGGAAGCGGGATGTTGGAGGTTGTCATCATGAACGGATGGACTCATCACAACATCTTGTCTGCAGCAACCAAGCAAAGTAGCATTCTCTCCTTGTGGTTCACAGCAACCTTCAAATGAGTCACAACACGAAAGATTGAGAGCTGCACATTGCGCTTCGCCATAACAGACTTCCAGGCCAATATCTCTTTGTTGTTTATCGCCAAAAATTGCCGTCCTCGATATAATTTGAGTTTGAACGGGACAGCAAGCCAAAGCACTAGGACAACATCCAGGTAATGTAGTACAACATTCCAGTCCATTACACTCTGGAAAGCCAAAACACTGAAGATGGGTCGAGTTTGAATGTGGCAACTGCTTCTTATCAAACCATGAAGGTCGAGTTGCTATCCAAAACAGTGTGTTGGTTGCCGAGTTCCAAGTATCAAAAGCAGCGACCGATGACTTGAATTCCTTCCATGCGGCTTCGGCATGAATGATCGCGTGATTCATACAAAGTGCTGATTTCCAAATGTCGGAATTAGGTAAGGAATTATATTCGGACTGAATTTGTGTGAATTCGTGACTCACATATGCTTGAGAGAACAACTCGGAAGTAATTGGAGTGAAAGGAATCATATTGATCCCGTGAACGTACACTCCAGTGTTTCCAAACCATGTACCATACACAGCCGACATCTCTCCAAGAACGCCAACCATTGCGTTATCACCGAATGGAGGCTCATAAATCAATGAATTTAGGTCAATATGCCAGTATTTCTTCACAGAGCGAAGTTCCATGGCCAATAAAAGACGTGCATATTGATGATAAGAAGCTCCGTCAATCGATACACTCACATTTTCATGTTCAAAAGAGGTGAAAAGTGCGAGTGCGTAATACGCGTTGATACTCTCAGTGCTGCTTTCTTGCGATTTCCCATTTTCCATCGGAAATAATCCACTCGCATAAGAATGGCCAGTGTACCAATCTTTGTGTCGAGCAACTGGAAAGTACTTTTCAAGATCCCACAATTCAGTCTGATTGCTCAGCGAGGAAGCGATACTCGCGCTTGTATCAACATCCAATGGTGTCCCAATATCGCCCAAAAGAGCGAGGCAAGCCGCTCCATGCAAATCAATAAACGAGGGATCAAATTTGCGTACGACTGCCAATGCGTATACAAAGTACCCGAAATGAAACTATTTGATAGAAAGCGTTCAGTCCAACAGCATCACTCATCAAACACAGTGACACTTACATGATGGTCGCTGTAGTAGCCATTCCCGTAATCTGCATGTTGATCCGCCCAACCCATACTGGTGATGATACCGCCATATGTCTTATCATATACAAGGTGGTCCGCATTGCTACCGTTGAGCCACGGCTCTAAAGCGGTTTTGAGTCGGGTTAATAGGACTTGAGAAGCTTCATCGTGATGTAATTGCTTTGCTATTAGCAACAATCTTGCATCTCGTCCAATTTGCTTTCCAAATGTGTAGGAATCCTGAGCGAAATTCATATTCGATTTGTACTCTTTTTCCAGTAAATTTGTAAGTTCATTCCGCACAAAAGATTGAATCCGTGCTGCCGGATCACTTGAATTCCCTTTGACTGTATCCATACCAAGAGTCGACTGAATAGAGTCCAGTAATTCTCCATTGATCGATATATCAGAGCTCAAGAGACCTTTGTCTTCATAATCCCAACGAACATTTGGTAGTTTCTCATTCATATACCACACATTGCCCAATACGCCTTTCATGACACCTCTCATCGACACAAATGTAAGCTCTTCCACAAGCACATTCTCATTAGTCGCATTTCTTCTCTTCAAAATATCTCCAACTTTTCGAAAATGAATGATATCTCTATGATGCGGTAGAGTTAGCATTAACAGTGGGATTGATGTGTCATCCGAGCCAAAGGTCTTGACTGTCCAATGATACTGTACTCCAAGTGAGTCTTCTCGATCCTTGTCTCGAATATACTTTATAGATCCACCGACTGGGTACACGGGAGCACAGTGTTGTAGTATCGGTTGATTAAGTGGGTCCAAAGTGATAGCCAGTCGTAAGAGCCCATTCAGCGGACTTTGTGAAGTGATTGTGTTACTTTGGAGTCTCATTTCAGAAGACAGATTGGATACAAACAATTGCCACATTTGGTTTGTGTTTGTGAGAAAGCGATAGCTGTCGAGATTTTCATTGTCATTGTTTTCATTCTTTTTCAGTCGGATCCATTGGATACTTTCGCCAGAGTGAAGGACAGGCGCACTATTGTGATATTGTACGGTAATATATGGAGATCCACGTACCAGAAATGCGGTACAATGACCTCGAGATTTATTATAAAATCTCACAGTGACACTGAACGCATCCGAAGCGATGATTTCGTAACGCGTTGTCTTTGGGAACGCAATGCGAACGTGTGTGAGGAATCCGTTCTGCAAAACTTTGGGCGTAATGACGCGAAACGGATACGAAATATGTAATTCATTTTGAAGGATTTTGAGTGCGTACGGCATGCAATAGATAACAGATTCTCCATTGGCCAATATCCAATTGGTCCACCACGCACCGGTTGGGAATGGAAGTGTGCCATTGCTCACATTGACTCGAGGTCGCAGTGGATGCTCTACCGATACAAAGGGAAGCGGTGGCGTAGAAAGTGTCATTTCGCAATGATCTTTGATGTACTGTTAAAGCGAAATCCCAATACAAATTTTAGATTAAAAAAACAGAAAACAGAAGAAAACAAAAAAGAAAGCAAATAAAATCATTCGAAAATCATTCGAAAATCATTTGAGACCAATTTGCAACCTACAGTAAATGACCTGTACCCTACTATACAGGTATCCGCATACCAATTTCCGTATGCCGTCCCACACGCACAAATGTCTCTTTCACACTTGAGCATTTTCTCTGTCCTCTCCACACACAAACCCAATCCCAATGGCCACATGCTCCATCACACTATCCACACCACAATCCCATCACTCTAAAACCCTTTCTTTCGGCACAGAAGACGGTCTGCCAACAAAACTGAACCCATCAAAATCGTTGTGATGAAACTTGTTCTTCACAAGCACACTGGCTTCCCGATCGCGTGTTGTGATCTCAATCAGATTCCGAGGTGCATAATGCGTATCCAGTTTGCCCACACCCGGATCAAATGGCGGTGGAATCTTCTTCTCCAATAACGCGGGCCAATCAATAGAGTCAAAGAACGGATGTGTCAGTACTTCATCGGCACCTCGCGGTCCGCTTCCCAATCGCATCATCGGATCTCTGGTCAGCAGCTACAGCACACAGCACACAGCACACATCAGACACATTCGACAAAACCTCCAAATCGTAACAAGACATACCCCACGAATCAGTGACACAGCTTCATCAGAGAAACTCGGTGTAAATGTGACCCATTCTTGCTTGAGAATGGTCTGAAACATAATGTCTCGATTCCGATGGTAATATGGAGGCTTCCCTCCAATCATTTCATACAATAAAATCCCAAAGGACCACCAATCCGCTGCTTTTCCATACGTTTGGCCTTTTAGCAATTCTGGCGCAATATACGCAGCTGTACCACAAAATGTTGTCGCTCCTTTCAGACCCGAGACGCCCACTTTCGAAAGACCAAAATCAGTGATACGCACATGGCCTTGATGATCCACCAATACGTTCTCCAACTTTGCATCACGATAGATGATATTCACACTATGAAGATGTGCCATTGCTGCAGCCACTTCTGCAGCATAAAACCGCGCCCAATCTTCCGAGAATTTACGTCGACGACGAAGATGAAATGCCAATGAGCCTCCACTCAGGTAATCCATCACCAAATAGAGTTTGGTATCACTTTGAAACGCATAATACAATTTTACCACAAAAGGATGTGAGATTTCGGTGAGAATTTTACGTTCCGCCATTGTCGTATTCACTAATCCACTGGATACCACATGTTGTTTCTTTAGCACTTTCATCGCAAATGATTCGCCTTGGCGTGGAGGTGTCAATTTCCGACATAAAAACACTTTGCCAAAACCGCCTTGACCCACCACACGAACCAATTCAAAGTCTTTCATTGACATGAGTGTCTTTGGGGCTGGATCACTCACATTACTAGCGACATTGCGGGGTTTGGTGGGTTTGGGAAGATAATATGGCGCTGGAGGTTTCTCCTTACTCTTGTCAACTAAGACCGCTTCCACTTCAGTTGCCGAGGTATCACTGGATTCATCGATTTCCGTCTCCCCAATCACTAAAATGTTTGATTTGCGTGTTGTTGGACTCGCAGCTGCTGTCATTTTCCGCTTTCGAAGTGATGCACGAACATGTTTGACCACAGCTGTCATTCCCGGTCGATCTGGATTCGCATTCACAAATGCAAATGCTGCATCTTGAGCCTTTTGAAGACTTATTGCTTCAAATTCCATTCCATGTTGTGGCATATGTCCTGTGGAAAGACATACGCATCCAACACGAGCTTGTGAATCGACAATTTGAGCTCCAAGTGGCTCCAAAGATGCTTCCCAATTGATTGATCGTCTTCCTAAAAGTTCCAAAACACTTGGACTCTCATTTCCATCGATTGTGTGCTTGGAATCAATAAAAGCGATTCGATGGATTTTATCACGCGCTTCAGCTTCAAATGATTCTAAGATCGACATTACCAATGCACCTCCACGCGCATATGCAATCACATTGATTTCTCCTTTGCATTTGACCACAAATTGAGTCCATACAAAGAGAACGTGTTCCTTTGGAGAACTTGAATTCGGAATCGGAACTGTTCTTTCGAATCCGCCGGCTTCATAGACAACTGCGGTGTTGGAGAATGGATTGCATAATATAACTCCATAACCTTCTTCTTGTGCTCGACGGAGATATTGTGACATTGACCATGGATGTCGTGTGGATATTTTCTGATTCGTTGGGTCTTGACGCCATAAACCAAGAGGACCCGAGTCGGAAAGGAAAAGAATTACACGTTTGGCGGTTGCATACGCCATGGAAGTATACAAGCGACATCGAATTGGTGAGTCGGAAGACGGTACAAAAATTGGTGTGAATTCCAATTCGCGTTCCATAAAGTGACAGAGATCATTTGTTTTAGCAGATTGAGGTCTTTGTGGTGTCTTTGCATTTGTGTCATTCTCTTTCTCTTCAGTTGGCTCGTCCCACGCGGCAATTCCACGCGTGTCGAGTTCGAGATCAGAAGAAGCTTGTGAATCTCTTTGCTCCGATGTCTCCTCTTTGTCTTTGTCTTTTTGTTTTTGTTCATTTGCATCATCTTCCTCCTCGCTCGAAGATTCCATTGCGAGAGAATGAAGTGTTCGACGTCGACCCATTGGACCCATATTCACCATTTTCGCTCGATTCGCAGGAACACTTGTTCTTCGATTCACAAACACATCAATTTCCTTCTTTTCCTCGTCAGATTCACCAAAGGATCGAAAACTCTTGTCCATGGTATCATTTGATTCCACAATATCGAAATTCGGTGCCAATTGAACTACTTTTCGAGGCGAATCACGAACTTTTGAAGTAATTGTCACTTCTTTTTCTGATTCCAACTCAAATGACTCGCTATTTTCCCTCAATTCTTCCGATTTCTTCATTTCTTCTTCTTCATTATCACTTTCCACCAATGTCTCATCCATTCCACAGCGTAATTCATCTTCCAAATTCTCTTTCACATTCTCAGTCTCATCTTCCAGCAATACACGTGTCAACGCTTTTCCTCCAACAGTAAGACGACTTGGAAACGCTCCGTCTTTATCTCCCACATCCACTCCGTCGGGTGTCTGCATCACAGCGAGCAACAGCGTCCGTGCGCCTTCCGAAAGAGCTTCCAATTCATCGAAACCCGTCTCCTCATCGCATATATCGATTTCATCCTTTTCATCCATTTCCTCATTACTCGTGCCATATCCGTTCCGCGTCGAGTTTTTGGAACGCTCACTGGCTGTGCCACGTAAATTGAAGCCACACGCTCCACAAAATCGGGATCCAGTGAGGACAGCCTGACAGTTGGAACAGCGTTTCTTTTCGGTTTCTGTATCCTCATCCAATGTACTCAATTTCCTCAATGCACTCATCCATTTCTTACGTTCTCGTTCGTTATCAGCGTACACGTAATATGGGACTTGTTCTGTGGTCATGAACATAAATCCAAACGCCTCCCCGTCCCATTTCTGAACATCTTCAACTTGTACTTCAGCTAATGCTTTTCCTTTCACGTGATTGGCCAAATCGTAGTCTTGATAGTAAGAAATTATATTTCCACGTAAGATAAAATACCGTTTCTTCCAACTTTTACGTTTGTGACCTTGTTTTGTGAGGTAACCTGCACATGTGACTGGTTCGACAACGTTGGTTGTGAGTGTATTGGTGTGGTTGAAAACCCATCGTTGTCGTTCCGTTTCGGTTTCAGTGGAGGCGTAAAATACGTTTCCAGTCATTGTTTTAAACATGAGGCCATTTACCTCAGCGTCCCACGCAGCGATGGAACGTACTTCAACTTCAGCCATGGCTGAATCGTTGTCACGGTACGCTTGTTGATCCGCATAGTGACGTAGACATGTGCCACTAAGTACGTAATAACAAACACGTTGACTTGGGACAAGGTGACCGCGACGAGTGAGGTATCCCTCACAAGTAACTTCGTCGGGTTCCACGTAAAATTCACGTAACGCACGAAGCCATTTGGCTTTTTCGGTTTCGGAGGCAGCGTACACGTAATACGGAATCTGTTTCGTTGTGTAAAACATGAATCCGTGCGCTTCACCCGACCACGGAGCGACTTTTGCGACAACCACCGAGCCGTACCGTTTGGTTTTCTCCTCACTTGAGTAATATTCCAATACGTTTCCAGAGAGTACAAAGAATCGCGTCTTCCAATTGGTGAATACGTGACCTCTTTTGGTTAAATAACCTTCATATGTAATTTCAGTGGAAGAGGACTCAGGAATTGGAGCACACGTTTCCTTTTCACGAGTGAGTGAGGAAAACGTTTCACGAAGTAAACTACGTCGAAGGTGTTTTTTTGTGAAAGATACCGTACTGCTAGAGAAACTACTGATAGCACCGGAGTTTGCAAAAGTATTGGTACTAGAGAGATTGAGGGCGCTAGAGGACAAAGGTTGAGACTTTTGAGTATTTGATCCACTCGCAGTGGGACTGAGTGATTGTGTGGATTCGATTGTTTTTTTAGGTGACATTAGGTCCATATTGGGACTCAAACTGGGTTGTTCATTCGATTTGGTACTTTGAGTGAAATCACTTGGTCCCGAGAGTTCAGAAGAATCCAATTTAGTATCTTGTTTTGTATCATCAGACGAATCGAATGATTTGGATTCCGGAGGACTATTGGTACTGGTACGATGTTCCGTGTTGGGTGGAGTAGCTAATTCGCTGACACTGCTTTTTCGTTTATGCGATATTTTACTCATACGAGTCGATGGGAAATGGAAGGAACGTGACAAAGACTGCCTCTCATTTTGACCGTTTGATGAGGATCGGGGTAAAGAGGTTCGACGAGCCAATGATGCGGGTGATGTTACCTGAACATCCATTTCATCTGATTCCATCTGATCCGTACTCATAATTGTCTCCTTTGTGTGTATTCTCTTTTACGTTTCGTGACAACTCGAAGGTTTGTGGTAAAATAATTACCTCGTACCACCCTTTTATTTACTTTTGTCTTTTCCCACAATGCGTGGAAAAATGTGAAATTGTGATTCGTTTGCTTCAATTTTCAGCACAAGTGAGATCCCACACTGAGAAAAGCACCAAAACGTTGTAACCCTCTGCTGTTAGGGAGTGCTGTTGTAAGACCTTAAAACGGGTTGCATAACAGTTAACTAAAATTGATTGATACACTAGGCATCGTCCCGCAACACTATTCTAGCATGCAACATAGCATGATAACATCATGTACCTGTTCATATCTGTAAAAGCTTTCATGCGTACTATACACTACCTTTCATCATGGATGTATACTTCCGCCATGATGTTGACAACAAGAGAGGTCCATCCTGTGAATGGATGACTGCGTTTCCCTCTTCCAAATGACTTCTTCATCCGCGCATTCCCGTTATATTGTTCCCAAAAGTATCCCGTTCGCAAATACTCTGAATAGATATTGGAGATGACATTTTGCCGTAATTCAGTATACGTCTACGACAAAAATTCATGAGAATCAAAAGAATCGCCAAAAAATTCCGCGCGACTTACGTCTTTGATCATTTGTTGATATGGACCGTCTTGCTTGCTGTAATACATCAACGCATCCAACGCCAAATAATTCACATTGATCCAAATCGCACCACGCCAATACGGTTTATCATCGGGTCTGTTGCCGACTTCGAAAAACGGGTCACGGGTCGATAAGGAGCGAAGCCCATAAGGTGTCCAGAGATGCGCGGGATCGCGAATGGACATCAAAAGCGCTTCCAGTTGAGGTGTGTCGGCTGGTAGAATGCGCAAAATGAGTGGGAAGATGGAGACATAGCCAATGTGATGAACGTGTTGCATTCGTATCTAAAGATAAAAAATAAGCTTCATGGATTTTGGATCAATGAAAACGTACCGTTCCGGGGACATAGACATTCCTTCTTGTGAAGCCTCCATGACCATCTCCCAATAAGAAGAGAAATTCAGGATGCGATTGTGGGCATTGAGTCTTGAGAACCGGATACTCGATCATCTCACCCTTTTTGTTTCGACAGCGAGCGACTCGAGTCTTCTTCATAACTCCATCTGCGCTGTGCATTCCAATATCAGAGTACGTCTGCGTGGTATCATTCCAGTGGACAATGTCCAAGGTTTCCATATATGCGGACTTTTGATGCATGAATTTCTTGATGATTTTATCTTCTTGACCGATAAATGTGGCGATACGAGCCAAGATTGTGTTGTATTGTATCATCCAGCAAAGAAGATCGACGTGTAGCTCTTCCTTTGATGGTAAGGATGCACGAGGATAGTCGTCAAAGCCAGAAGCGAGAGTTATTGCGTTCAATCTGTCATCCAGTGGATCACGACCACGCCACTGGAAACCATGCAGCGTTCGCTTTTGCGATAGCTTTGTCTTTTCTACATGAGAGGTAGCATCGGCGGACGGGTCCGTTTGTTGAGAGTCACTCTCTATAACGTGGACAGCCTGCTGTGACGCCAAAAACCATTCATACCAAGCAACTAGCGATGGGAATATCTGTTGCATGAATGCTTTCTTCTTCTCTTCAGATCCTTTCTTCATATTAAGATACTTTTCAAGACACAACAAGAAACTCGGCGGATTCGCATGAGTCGGACTCTGGACGAGAAATTCTTCAGGCACACGTGCTGATGCGACTTTGCCCAGTATCATTTCTCGTGGGATGTACCCATTCTCGTTCATGGCATCAAACCAGTGTAAAATCACTTGCTCCGTAATCTCTTGATTGAATGGTAAAATGGCCAATTGATGGAATCCTTCATCCCACAAAAAGCCCCGAGGAAAAAAGGATCTTGAAGGAGTAGCAGAAAACAGCGGGAATGGCGTGCTTGTGCGTATCCCAGTCGTGTGGCCTTGAAAATCCACCATTTTGATCATATTGCTGCCATAAAAATAACTCAGACCGCCAATCAGATTGCTTAACCCCGCTTTTGCAAACTCCACTTGTGATGTGTTCCACGTGTTTGTATCAGAAAGCTGAAAAGTCGATTGGAATTGGCGCTCAAAGGCATCCCGCTCCATATCTGCGGCTTCTATTAGAGTCAATTTGATCGAATTGGTCGACTTGGATCGCTCTTCCCATTCTTTCACTTGCTCTTTTGCTTCTATATGCTCATTTGTTTCCTCATCCTCCAGTTTCTTTTCCATGAAAACTATGTCCATAACCACATCGTCTTCGTTCAAAATTGCGTCTTCATTTTCCAGCTCCACAAAGACCTGAAACACCACAAGCAGACTCTTATCCTCTAGAGTATTATCTAAATAGATCAATTCCTTCTCTGAGAGCTTCTCTTTGACCGTTTCTTCGCGATGTTCCCCTTCAATAAAGTCATCTTCATCCTCAATAGAGTCTTTGTCTTCGTAAGAAGCAGATAAAATTCGTTGCGTTGCGATCTTATCTTTCACATGCACGATATTGGCACCCGCAAATCCCTGAAATCGAACGTCAAAACTCTTTATGCTTCCATTTCGATTGTGAACGCGCGCTTCCACACGGGCGGAAATAGAGGATTGGAATGTTTGTCGAAGAGTACTTTCAGTTGAAGCTGAAGTTGAAGTTGAAGTTGTCAAAATCTGATACAAACATTCTTCGTCCTTGTCATTTGTGATACACTTTGTAGGTTTATTATTTTCGATTTTAAATATGTTGCCTTCCGATCGTACTAGCGCCTCTCGGCAAGAATGAGGAATTCCATCGTCGCCACAGCTCAAATCGATGTAATAAAATAAGGATACGTAATTGCTCTTGCGTTTCACTGCTTTTTTCCGGGTTGTTAGCTTAAATTGATTACTGAATAGATGCATAAATCGATCTTGCTTCACATTTGGCAGTAAGTTGACATACTGTGCATGGATATTGTACCCACTAAACTGATCTTCGATTTGCTGGTACCCGAATGTTTTTCCATCATGCTGAAGCCATCCATACTTTCGAAGTCGGTCTTCTTGTTGACTCCAATGACGAAGAGTATCCGAACACCTTCTCTCCAAGCACGTCCACAATAACCCTGCATTGACATGGTAGGGATACGTTCGTGAGCGTATACCAAAGTACATTCCAGCTTGATAGGTTCCCCATCGAATCGGATCATCAAAAGAAGGATTAGTGATAAGTCTTCGTGATTGGGCGAATGATTGTCTCTGCCGATTGTTCCTAGTCCACTTATCTACCAATTTTGCTACTGAGAAGGAGTGATGGTAAAAGTCGCTATCATATAGAGCCAATAAGATGGCAAGGATGACCGAGCTAGCGAGCAGAGTATGACACCATGTAACGTGGAGCATCGATTCCTAGATTGATATCTAATCACAAAGACGCGGAAGGAGCTCTACGAAGCGGGTGAAGGTGCCAGGTGTAAGCGTATAGACGAACGGCGAACCTATGCTTAGATACACCTTAAGTGCGCATTTCTTTCAATCAACTTTGAAATGAACATTTTCTTATGCTTTGTTTCGGTTATATCCTAACATCATCGCGTGTGTCAAATATAGTCCAAACGTGTATTTTTCTCTGCTTGCAACTGACACTATTCAATTGACACAAACAGCAGAATCTCACTGTTGATTGCCACGATATCCTAAGACTTTATCGCAATGAATATTCATCCCAAAGAATCGCACATGTCCGATTTCACTGCAAAAACCAAATCGCAATCTCCTGTACCCGAGGAACCAATTCTATCACGCAAAAAGCAGTATCGTCAACGGATCGTTTCTAAATTGCAATTGAAAAGTACTTGCAGATCACCACTTCGGTCTAAACGAGCACAAGATCTGGACGGTGCAGAGTCTACGTCTTCTGGGTTTCGTCAGCGATCGCGTGATTTGATGTCAGTGCTGAGTAAGCCAAAAAGTGCGTTTCCATCGCCATGCGCATCACCGCGACTGAAGCAGGCGTTCTGGTGTACCACACGAAAATCTCCAATCCACAAAGGAGAGTCCATATCCGTTATACAAACCGATAAGTTGAATGATGCCATATCGTTACGAGTAACGTCTCCATTATCGGTTCACACGAATTCTCTATCGAAACGTGCCGTATCTCGTCGTTCTGTGATTGGAATCGGTCCCTGGCGAGACTCCTTCAACGGAGACGTTCCTTATTATGCGGATGAGCTCAATACAATCGCATCATATAATTCAACGCACACGATTAACACCCAATCGAATCGCCCCGTAACGTTCATTGGTGATTTATCGCCAGATGCACGTACGATTTGCAGTATTGAGCCAAATCACAAACGCATCGCTCAACTATACATTCGTCAATACATTCGCCAGTTCCAATTTGCAATTTATTCCACGAAATGGGCACCATACTTTCTACAAATTATAAAAAATGGCCATAAACTGCATCCATATTATTGGAATGAAGCTATAAGTCTTCAATTTGTGGTGTTGGCGTATGTGCAACGCGAAGTGCTGGATCGAAATTCCACTCGGCAAAGAGAGCGTCAGCACATCCACAAGCAAATGGTCGATTATCAATTGGCAATTCAATGCATTTCCGGCATTCGAGTTTTAAAATACGGACGCAAAGGCCGACCTCATGTGACGCAGCTATTCCTTTCAAGTGGCGGTCATGGTCTCAAATGGATGTCCAAGCGTCGACCAAAAGAAGGACGTGCGAGTGACAATACATCCAAACACATACGCGGTCGAAAATTACGAAAACAAATCGCATTTTCATCCATTCGATCAATTGAAAGTACTGCGAGCACCCAAATACTAGCTCGCGCTCTTCAAAAGGGAACACTCGAATCTCAGGATGTTGCATGTACACTTTCGATCATCGCGGAGCATCGAACGCTGGACATTGCTACCAACACGACAGAGGAACGTGAATGGCTACTAAAGAGCCTGTTATTTCTCATGGAATGGAGTCAAACGCACGCGGAACGAGCAGCCAAACAGGTCGAAAGTAACATCATTCAGCGAATGTCCATCATTCCCGTATGGAAACATGGTCGAAAGGGGAAAGCTCACAAGACCAAATTGTATGTGAATCGATTTGGAGAGGTTTCTTGGCTTGGAAGAAGCAATGAAGTTGTACGTATCAATGAGATCAAAGCAATTCGATTGGGTAGTAGCACGGATGTATTTACTCGATCCATTGCTACTCGTCGATTTCTCTCACATGCGGATATCAATCCATCTCGCTGCTTTTCTCTTATCACGAAAGCTCGAACACTTGATCTGGAAACACAATCGGAAGCAATTCGTGATTGGTTTGTGGTCGCATTTCGCTATTTGATTGAGAAGGTGCAAGAGAAAACAATGGAAATGAAGCTTGAAAGAGCAGAAAAACAAGCAAGGATTCTCCGACACCTCTCTGTGGCGCATCAAAAGCTAGCCAATCATTCTATGCTTTCAGCTAGAAACAATATGCGGCTGAAATCATCAAAAGATGAGATCTCAAAGAGCTTGGAGTATTCGCGAGAGGAACGATCTAAGCCCATATACGCAGACACCTCCAAAACGAGTCTCAGTGGAATAGCGGCCTGATGCATCTCCAGTGATAAATTGAGAAAAAGCGCATATGGATCCCTTTTTTGATTATATTAATAACGATATTGATACTCACACTCTCGATCTTTGACTCAATTCAAATTTAACCGCTGAATTTGATTTTGCAAATTCTGAACTTGCGATGCTGAAGACGTATTTTGCATGGAATGCTGGATCTGCGGAGGTGGCTGAGACGCAAATGCGGTACGTAACCGGCTTGGACCGGTTCTTGGTGTCGCGTAAATGCGTGGAGAAGAAGTCTCATGTGCATCGGTGTCGTCACCATCTTCGCGTACGATATTCGGATTCAAAAATCCTGGCGTGTGATTGGCGAAAAAGTGAGTCAATCGCATTTTTTTGGAAGGTTTTACCGATAAAACAGTTCTTCCAAACTACAACCCGAATATTAGACTCTTTTCAATATTGCAAGAATGAATGTTCTTACTTTGATGTGGATGGATTGATTGCTTTGAAGCTGAAGAGGACGATAGATGTATCGTAATGTCCCATTAGAACTCCCAGCATCTTTAAGATAGAATTCACCCTACACAGAATCAATTGCTTAGTGTTCCATCGAAATGTTGACGGCGAGAGTATGTACCTTTGAATAGTGGATCTCTGCATGAATGGTCGAAACGGTGCGATATTTCAGTACCAAATCGCATTGGGACGATCGTCCGACCATCAACGGTCGATGGATATCATTTTCCAATAGCGTTTTATAACTTAACTGATATCTCGTCGATAAATTGAGGGTTGATGAGGAATGTTTTGTGACCACTTGAAACATAATTGATGGAGTGGGCAGTCGATCTGGTAATAAGGATACCATTCTGCCATCTTCGACTTTGGTTTTTGAAGGGTATGGGGCCTTACAGATGGAGCACGTTCGCGCATTGCTTTCATCCAAAACCGCACAAACCTCATTCTTCTCACCATTTGTGTTCCACCGTTTGAGGCAGTTGAGGTGGATGTATTTGGTGTCTCCGGTACATTTACACGGTGCAATTAACGGGTTATCATTTTCTGACTCATCATAACAGACATAACAGACAGCGTAAGATGATTGTCGAAAACTTTGTGACTGAACCGCTTTTGATTCGTCGTTTCCAGAGATATCGCCCACATCATCATCGGTATCCAATCCACTATCCACATCAGCACCACTAAGCGTTTCGTGACAGATAACACGTTGAATGAGATTTGCGGTTTCCAAAGACGATAAAGTCGCATCATTGGGACCTTGACCAGCGGTATCAATCTCGGTAACCAGTAAACCTACCGAACCAAATCGGATAATATCGCCCACTCGAATTCGGTGTTTTCCACCACGTATCGACTTGGTGCCTAGTATTTGGCAAATCCCGGTATGTGCAGAGAATTTCTCCGAAGAAGGAAGAAGGCTATATGTCTCATTGGAATAGTCGATATTGAGACATGGAGCACGTGGATCTTCAATATAAATTCTCTCCCTCGTACTGGTTGCGATAACGTCTAAATAAGCATAATCAATTTTACTACAATTCGAAAGGCGCTGTATTGAGGTGGTACTTTACCGCTACTTTGCGCGTGTTTGGGACCATAAATAGCGACACCGGATTTCGATACGGTACGACGAAACTTGTCACGTTTGCCGGTGGAGCCTTTTGTAATAGCCGTTATGGCACGGATCTCTAACCTGAGGCACATTCCACACGATAAGTACCCGACTATAACAAAGTATACTGTCAAAAACGTACATATCCGCTTTCCCGTCGCCACTGAAGAATTCTGTTGCACGTGAAATGCTCCACCGTTTGTCCGCTGATGAGTTCATAGTGTGATTTATATGCGGAGTGACTCGTAACTACTCAATCGGCCAAGTAATGAGTATCGACAAGCTGAATGTAATCACTCACGACGTTGTGTTTCTTTACACCCAAAAAATGTATGCAGTACAGTGCAAGAATGTACACTGCTATTTTCTTACTGTGCGTGTAACACTAGTGCTGCCACTCACGTGATGATGAAAATGACACCTATAAATTGACTGTGTGTCCCGCTTTTTTCGTATTGTCACCTTTACAGTATTGTGAGTAATACCGTGTCTCTAGAATTGCTTATCAGTTCACTGAGCCCTACTGGAAAGAAATACACAAGAACGCCGGCTTTTCTTCCCTCAATTTGTTCGTATCGACCGAGAAGAGGTTGGCGTGCACGACTAAAAGCAACAGTCGCTCTCCGCTCTATACGCAGAGAGAAAAATTCAAACTTGAGCTTGGGTGGGGGTAGGGATCCACTAATCTACCCTCTTTAGGTACGCACGCGATCACTTTACGCACCCGACTCGATTTACCCGTGAAGATGGGTATGAAATGTTGAATCGTGTCCCGCAAGAAGACTTGGATTCCTGGATACAAGGAACCTTTACGCTTGCTACTGTCTCGTTACGTTTATTGAATGCACCACTTACTACCTCTGAAGTGCGCTTTGTTTGGAAAGTTACACAAACTTTCAAAGTGCAACAAAATTGATACGAAACAATTGTTATAACGTATACAACACATTATGATACTCAAATCTCGACATTGCGGACACGAACCACTCTGACCGCACCTATCGTGACCAAGGTATAAACCGAATGGAACCTTTTATTCAATCACGTTCACTCATGTGTGAAAATGTTCAACTTGTATTCCCTCAATATCCCAAAATAAACGCTTCCACGGAGCGTCTATTTTGTTGTTCACGGTACTATCTTATTTTTTTCCAGGAATTCGAGTTTTGATGGAAACTCTCGAAAGCGTATTTCCACACGTTCCAGTCTCGACATTACAACGAGTGGTACGTTTTCTTATCACAATAAAATCAGGAAGAATCCTGATTTGATATCGCTTTAGTGTGACATGTTTGATGGGAACATCGAAGCTGCTTCCTCGTACATTGTGGAGAATGAATGGCGGAGCATTCGAGCGTCTAACGGCTCATATGAAGGCACAACGACAATACCAAACAGTGCCACCAATGAATCCACTCTCACAGCACCAATGTTTATCGTTTCCACGCAATATAATCTCGTTGATAACGAGCGATCAGAAATGAATCCTGTGCAAGTACATGAACCTCAAGAAGCGATTGAAGAAGAAGACGAAGGAGAAGATGATGAGGATGAGGATGAAGAAGATGAGGAAGAGGATGAAGACGATGACGATGAAAACGCAACGCCATATTATGACTCTGGAGATGAAGCATTCTTTCAAGGCGAACTTCTTCCTCTTAATAAACGAATTCGAGTTACTGCAACACGAGAGTTTTCTGATAGTTTAAAGTCAGAATTCTATTGGGCGTCTTTTGATGGAGTCGTCGTGCAAAAGAGTTTGATAGGTACGGTACGCATCACTCATGAAGTCGTATTTAACTTTTTGTGTGGTAGAGCTGTTAAATATCAATCCAAGTAAATTGGCTCATAATCGAATCACGTTACTTAACAAATCGTCGAAAGTGTTGGGATCGGTTTGTTTACTCAGCAGACCGCACTTAAGATTTACGGTTTGAAACGCGTTTTTGTAGCAAGAAGCTTTTTCGGAATTGAAATCGGTGTTATGGGAACCTTTATGTCCAACCGGCGAGATGTATCAAGATTTAAAAAACGAACTTAAAGCATCAACAGGTCAAAAGCGGAGACGTGTGGAAGTCGGACGTGACGGATTTTTCGTATGTAAATACTTTTCGATTTCTCTCAAATTCTGATTTATGAATATAGGCACATTTCTTCTCCATCACTGAATTGGACGTTATGTGGAGATCGGTTTTACACGCTCATTTATTCAATCACAAGTTTGGAGAAAGATTAGAGTTTCATTCCGCATCAGGAGGAGTGTTCGTAAATAACGTGTCGCACTTTATTATGGGAGTACCCGCACCTTATTCTAGGTTTCATCGACGCGATTTCGATGAATTGAGTCATCTTCATACAAGTTTATCGCATGGAAGAGCGTTTGGCACGGGCGAAATGCCATTATCCACCTTCAAATGTTGTCTGATACTACCGTGTCAAGCAGAAGAACCAGAAATCTTTCGTATTGGTCGAAATGTACACATGTTACTCAAACTCCCACAAAGTTTATATTACTGTACTCCTGGCGCTTGTTCCTCCATTCCACTGGATCCAGTGAAAAGTATGGATAGAGAGCAAGCACACGATACGCATTTCGATCACGAGGATGAGAGTCACATGACAGAAGAATCGTTTCGTCAGTTTGCGAAATATCGCATTCAGAAAGAAGAGGTACGCAGTTTTCATATGTTGGTTATAACCGAAAAGGCTGAGAAAGCGGTTATTTACAGAAAATCGTTGCGGAAACAAAAGACGGAAATGTTTCGTTAGAATTGGATCGATTTTGTTCGTATAAAACATCGTGTAAAGTAGAATACTCGCTTCAATATCTAAAATTACAAGGTTGGCACCGTCGTTTATCGGCGTGAAGTAATCTGTTCGGAAATTGTAATTCATTAGAAAATTGGTTTGTTAACAGTAAAATTTGAAATATGTTGCACACGGTACGCACACGTTCGATGCGATTTCTTTTCTGTGGTGTTATGTGACACACAACATCGTCTTTCGGACTCGGTATTTTTCAGTTGAAATGTTTACAGCTGAGTCGACTCAGCCATCCGATAATCAGAATCTGTCACCGACTCAAACCAAGCAAGAATTAGAAGACCGTCTGAGTACAGAGAGTGGAACTGATGAGTATGAAAGTACTCGACCACGACGACGGTTTATATACAACGCGCAAACTGCTTACAGTCAATTTAGCAATGCGAACCGGTACCATCGTCGACCGAGAACCTCTTCGACCAGTACGTTTATTGAACCGCCATTATCAAATGAGTCTGATCGAGTATCCGAGCCCTCCATGAGTATACAACAAAGAGAGGAGAGAAACTCCGCATCCTCATATAGTTTTGCTGTTAAAGAATTGAGTGACTCTACCGAAACACAAAGTTCGCAATTCAACGAGAAAGACGATTTTATGATATCTGCCACACCAACAAAAGATTACTTTCGACACAAAAAGCAAGTACAAAGTGACTTGAAAAAAGTGGTTCGTCAGACTTCGTCCATTGCGCTTTTAGAGTCTGAAGAAGATAAACTCCCAATTCTTATTGTAAAAACGGATGATGAAATCGTTGATCAAGATTGTATCGTACCCAATGAGGTAAAAGAAGAGAGCACTATTGAGGTAAGTTCGGATGAAGAATCGGAAAACCGAAATTCATTTTCCAATGTCAACATTGAAGGTTCCTACGGAAGTAATTTACGCCGAATAGATTCCGGTAGACTTCAATTTGATGCGACAGACCCAAATTTGGTCACTTTTCTTGGTGGATTTCGTAAAAATAGTTCTCGTGAGGATGGAGATCATCGATTGGGTCGCACACTTTTGCGTTCAAAGAAACTCGATTCTCAGATGCGATTGATACAAAATCACTCCAATGAGCAATCAGTTATACGTGAGCGATTGGTTAGGGCTTGTGGAAGGGTACCCGAAGATATTATATCTTTAGATCCTCTGAGTTGGAAAACGCGCAGAAAAGATTTCAGTGTGAGATTTAAAACGGAGCCTGAAATTCGGGTCTTTGAGTCTGAGGAGAAAGCAGGCAATGATGTTTTTGATTCGATCTGAGTGAAATGAAGAAATGTTGTGAGAATCAGATTGTCCAACTGTGTTATGTACTGTAAGTATAATTGAGAAAATTACAGTTTAAGCATCAGGTAATATTACCATAAATTCCAATCTCCTAGCCGCAGCAATTGAGTAAACCAATATAAGGAAAATTTCTTCGTGCAATATACGAAAATAACGTAACAAATGGGTCGCAAACCGAGTAATGTATACGATTATTTTACCCGTTTGGAGCCCATTGGTGGCAAAGGTTTGGCGCGATACGAATGCAAAAAGTGTAAAAAGAAGTACGCTTCGAATGCAACGCGACTCGCTGAACATCTTCGACAGACAGATTGCTGTCCCAACTTTCAAAGTAATCAGCGCTCACCTCCATCTCTGAATGTGGCTTCCGTCACAAACGATAGTAACGCTGTTAATTCCATGAACGCCAATTTGAATCTTTCTTCGAATGCAACCGTAAATTACGGAAACCATACAAACTCTCATATGCTTCAAGGACTACGAATGTTGGACTCAGATATCACATTTGATACAAATTTGCTGTTACGAATTGCCAAGTTATCAACGTGTGCAATAGCGGACGCTTTGGCCCATATTAATATTCAAGGGCACTTGGTGGATGTAAACCTGGTTCACGGGTACGACAACCCGCTTTCCGTCAACATTTGCGGGCCCGCTTTCACTGTTAAGGTTCTACCCAACAAAGGACCCGAAGTCAAGAAATTGCCATTTCATTACATCGATACCGCAGATATGGGCTATGTGATTGTGATAAGTGCACCTGAAAGAAGCACTACTGCTGTGTTTGGTGGTTTGCTTGCAACCGCTTCCAAAGCGCGCGGTATTGCTGGTGTCGTGACGGACGGGCGGGTTCGTGATTTACAAGAGTTATGTACCATGGGTTTCCCCGCCTTTTCACGTGGAACGTCGGTTCACGGGTCGAGAAATGCAACTTCCGTTGTGGATGTGGGTCAACCCATTGCTGTTTCCGGTTGTGTGGTACGAAATGGTGACATTATTCGAGGCGATGTGAATGGCGTGATTGTAATTCCAGCAGAACATGCGAATGACGTCGCCGTCAAAGCTGAATTGATTGAGGAACAGGATAACGGCATAACCGATGCCGTGCAGCAAGGAGATTCTCTCCAGCGTTCTTTCCAGCGTTTCCGATCCCAACCTTTATAATCATAATTCGTATAATTCGTATAAGTTGTTTTGCTATAATTTGCTTTCATGATAACAATTTCATCCAATCGTATACACGCGAGCATCTCGTGACTTTTTCGGTCGACCACTGGGCTTTTTAATCTTATTCTTGTATTCTTCCATATACAAAGCTTCCAATTCTCGCTTTGTGCGGAGCCAACGAAGCACCGCATGCTGTATCCTAGAAATAGCAAAGTAATCGTGTGCATGAAAATCAAGTCGACGTCGTGTGGTTTCATCCGCATGACGCACACCAACTTCCGAAATGCCTTGCGCGTTATTGGACAAATTCTACTCAAAACAAAGCAAAATCACACGTAAATCGAAAGAATACCTTCTCATTTACACCATAGCGTACCTCTTTGACCAATTCTCGCGTCATTGCCAGCAATACATCTCGAAAATGAATCATTTCGTCTTCATACAAAGGAAGATATAAGCTATCTACAATCATTCCATAAGTACCCATCGAACTTAAAAGCGCATGATGACGTACTTGTATACCGAACAAATTGATTTCGATCCATTTTCTTATTGGCAATACCCAAAGGCGGGCCCAGAATATTGGCCAATACGCATAGCGCTTGTACCCGTATATACCCAACCGCTTTTGGATCAATCCACGACCACTTTGTTGTAAATTCCAGCAGTAAATCAGGCTCAAAAATTGGCTCTTCATCGATATGAGAGGACGAAAACCCCTCTAAAATAATAGCAATGGTCAAGTTCAACATCACATACGTGACCAAAAGTGTAAATGTACAGAAATAGATATACGCCATAGGATTCCCACATCCATTCAACGGTATACATCCATCAAAATTGTGAAACCCACACATAGAGGCGTTGAATGGAGGATCCGATACACATCCCGGGGTCTTACTCGCGTAATCGTGCATCAGAGCGTCCCAAGCTTCGCCGGTCGCGGACCGAAGTAACAGTAAAATCGCTGTCCAAAACCCCTGAAAATTAGAGTGATTGTCGATATTATCCCCATGTGCGACTTTTGCGAACAACTGTACTCCCATGGTTGCATAGATAAAAAGCATCAAAAAGAGAATGGAAGCGACATTACTGAGTCCCGGAAGCGCCACATATAGCGTCGTCAGAATCTGTTGGATACTTTTGGAAGCCTTTATCAATCGCATGATTCGCGTCACTCGAAACACACGTATCAGCATCGCCATAGAACGCACAGAAGTACCAGTTATCGCCTCCACAATGACACTCAACAAAGTACCTCCAACCACAAAGAAGTCGAAGCGATTCCACGCGTCCTCAAAGTATTTGGAGCCGTACGCGATACCTTTCATCAATGCCTCTGCAGTGAACACACCCGCAAACAACTCATTGATCAGATTCACAGCTCGTAATTGCATACTGGCTTCTCCAAAGTACTGGGCGGCCATGAGCAAGGTGTTGATTATGATGCAAATCATACTGAACCATTCAAACCAAGAAGCGCGGACAACGGTATGGATCCATTTGCGATATTTGTTTTTTGGTACTTTGACTAAACGGACGGGTCCGATTCGTAGCGCTGCTTTTTGTGCTTCGATCCATTTCTTCTGTTCAGGTGTCAGCATGAAATCGCCTCCCAAAGCGGCTTTCATGCGATTGAAATTGTCAATGATTACACCCACAAAGAGATTCACTACGAAAAAGCTGCCCACGAGATTGAAAATCACGAAGAAATACGCCCATTTCATCTGATGATCTCGAATTGGCTGCATATCGATATCTGTGGCGTCGATAGCTTGCGTCATGACAGTGACCCAGCCTTCGGTGGTCGATAATTCAAAGAATGTGAGCATTGCCCATCCGATATTATTGAAATTCCAAGGGATTGGAGGCTCCCATGACGCTCCCCAGCACTCACAAATGTATCGAGAAGTGATTCGAGTGAGGTCGGAGGCGTCTGCATACGGCTGAAATGTTGTAAAGTTTTGACAAGTTGTGTTATCAAACCAGCTTTTCTGCTCGTTCTTGAGCGATATCCATGGCGACGGAATGGTCAGAAACTCCAATTGTGCTTCATTGAGACGATCAAATACTTTGCCGGTGCATTTGTAAAAAGTTCCTTTGAGATTGTTGACCGCAATGATGCTAAAGATGAGGTAGAAGAGCACACACACAAACATGACATTCATGACAGCCGGTACGGATTCAAAGAGAGCATTCACAACAAGCTTGAGACCCGGACGTCGACTGATCATACGAAGTGGACGAAAGGCTCGAAGACCACGTAAGGGCCGAAGGAATTTCAAATTGGCGACTTGTGATGACGATTCAGCAATTAATGTGACCCAGGAAGTGACCACAATTATTCCATCCAAAACGTTCCACTTGTTACGCAAATACGCGTCTTTGTGCATGAAAAGACCCAATGCAAACACTTTGAAGAGCATCTCAATTGTGAATAAAATTGTACAAAATTTCTCCAATGTTTTGAGCGATTTCGCACTGGAAGAAGTCGGGTCGGATAACGGATTGTCTACCGCCAGCGCGATGGAAGACACAGCAATAAGAAGCAGTACAATGTTGTCAAAGACGGGATGATTGATAATTGCAAAGGCGATTCGACGCCAAGGATGCTTCTCGGGAAAGAAATACAGCGAAGTGTTATTTGGCGGAAGGTCTGAGGACGACAATAGCCAATTCCATCGCTCTTCAAATGCATCCATACTCGGTTCCTCTTGATTTTTTTCCTGTGAAATGGATTTTGGTGTTGCAATTCCATCGCGAAATTTCTTCTCAAACTCGACAATTTGATCGAACAAGTCGCGTGGATCATCAACATCCGATGAAGAGAGTGGTTTGATCCGAGAAAAAGATTGGACCAATGTATTGAGCTTCTTCACATCCAGGTGATCCACACGCGATTTCATTTCCACGACAGGCCTTTTCTCCCGCGATTCAAGCTTTGTCGGGTCGATGGGCATCGCCATATCAGCGATAGGCACCAGACTCTGTCGATGAGCATGCGATTCATTCGCATTCCGATGGGTGTGGTCTGGTACCACTTTCGAGGGACCCAAACGCTTTGCCAAGTTCTGCAAATCTTGCTGTCTCTCTTCCGTATCATTTCCGCCTTTGCCCGCAAAATTGTCCAAAAGCAAAGCCAGAAATAAATTCATCAGAATGAAATTCCCGAGGATCACCAGTGAGATAAAGTAGATCGAAGCAGTGAAGCCGTTGGCTCGAATGGCATCATACATGACATTGTTCCAATTCTCGCCAGTAATCACTTGGAAGACGGTCACAAATGCCCACAATAAGCTGTCAAAATTGCTACGCGGTAGCTACAGCTTCTTCTCAGCATCAACAAAAGCATCAACGAGCAACATTCGACTTACTTGAGCGTTCCAAAAGGCGAGATCGGTTCCGTGGGCTGCACTCACTGCATACGCATCGGCGTCAAATCGCATCGTATTCGCGTAAAACTATGAAATTGCAAGAATTACGTGAGTCTCCAAGGATTCCAAGTGAGAATCCACGTACCTGAATGCCCAAGAGCGCGTAGATGTAAATGAATAGAAACAGAAGGACTGCGAAATTGGCGATTCCAGCGACGGCGCGTATGATGAGAGCCAATAATTCCCGAAAGGATTTCCAATTCCGAGCCAATTTGAACACACGAAAGAGTCGAAATGTCCGGAGGGCCGAAACATTTCCTCTGGAAGGTCTGTTTTTCGACAGGAACGAAGGAGGCGAAAGGATGAGTTCCAACATGCTCATTACCACAATAAAAGCGTCAAAGAGATTGAAGCGATCGCGTGCATACACACAGAATCCAAGACCAAATACTTTGAGAAGCATTTCCACCACAAAGACGCACGAAAGCCCGAAATTGATTACTTCCAAATTGGAGCTTAATGTTGGCGGCATTGGGTAATGATCCAACGCCATAACCGTTGTGTTGGCCATAATAACGAGCATGATGACACCTGAGAATGCTTGATGGGATACGAGGACATGTACACACTTTCTAACGCGATAATAAAAGCTATTTCTCGTAGACATTTTGCTTTGCGTGCGTTGCGAGCTGGTAGAAGGATCAATTCGACTGGTTGATTGCGACGAAAGCATCAGTAAAGAAGGCGAAGAATCGAGTCGAGAGGATCGTCGCGACTTACTGGAGGTGGATACCAATTGTCTCTTTTGATCGTCCAAATTGAATTCATCCGAAATGACTGCAAGTGTCAAATTCATCAGAAAGAAACTCGCAAATATCATCAAAATGACAAAAAAAAGCGATGCCACAATGGGTTGAGAGGTATCCATTGTCATATACATAATAACTGTCCATCCCTCCTGAGTAATTGCTTGGAAAATTGTGAAAAATGCTTTGCCAATGTTATCAAACGTCGTGTACCCATAGTCGAATGCAATGCTAAACACCGCCTTCTGCATCACTTTTTCATTCTTGAAACGAGGATTGCCAAATGCGTCGTAATCCGATCCACAAACATTCACTTGAGAGCATTTATGGACTCCGGACTCGGAGGTGAAGGTGCACAAGGTCTCATCGGTGGAATTGATTGGCCAAAAACAATCTTGAGGGAATCGCCATGGTGAGGTTTCTTTTGTATACAATCGTGAGGAGCGATCCTCATGACTCAAAAGCGGTTCATTTAAACATTGATACGTAACTGGATCGGATATGACTTTTGCGAGGTATTCTGAAGGTATAGGCCATTGGTAAGTACCGTCTTTGTCTACGGGCATTTTGATTGGATACGGTGTCAACCGACATCGACTGGTCATCAACCCTCCGAATAACTGTATTCCGAGGATTCCGAATATCAGAAATACGAATAGCTGGAGGATTACGACGTTAGCGAGTGCGGGAAGTGCTTTTAAAAGCGCTGATATGAGTCTTCGCATTCCTGGAATCATTGATAGCGATCGAAGTGGACGTAAAACTCGAATTGTTCGAATTGCTGATACATTTGGGATACTCGGTAGAATACCAATCAGACTACAAAGTGGGAGTTAGGATGAGTTGAAGATGAGGAAAAGCACTCAAATACCTCATTAGTACAACTACAAAATCGAGGACGTTCCATGCGTCCCTTAAATACGCTCCTTTTGAACGAATAAAACCCATTGCTATAATTTTGAGTGCACATTCTACAGTAAACAGAGCAGTAAATGGAAGTTCAGAGCTTTGAACGATCCAATTAGATTGCGAGTATGCTTCAACCATCGCTCCGTTATCATATTTATATCCAATCACAGACGGATTCATATGATGGTCCACAACGCTGTGGTCTGTAATTCCAAGAATGGCCGAATTTGCAATAATAGCACTAACCACAACAATATCGAGAATTCGAGAGGTTGCGATGTTGATGCACCATCGACGTACGAAATTTTGTTTACTAAAAAAAAATAAGGATGTCCCAGCAAAACTTTGGCTTTTATGGGATTGAGCAAAAAAAAGGGTACGCAAATGTTTTAGTGATGGCGTCAGTTTTTGAGGTGGAACATTTGCTTGGATGAGATTGGGATCCATTTTGGTGATAGGTTTTACGGTTGGAAGGTAGTTTGAAGGGTTTTCTGCTGATTCTGATTCGGGGTCGATGGAAACCCGGTTTAGACCCGAATGATGGATGTTGGTACTCACGGCGAGAGCGCACTTGGTTATATCACTCATGGCGATTGCAGAACCAGGTTACGGTTGGCGAACTTACGCGGGTTGGTCATGATGTACTAATAATAGATGTAAAATGCGGTTTGAACGGCCACGGATTTGGACAGTCGTCAAGGTTTTGTGGTGCGTTTGGGTGCGTGTTTGGCGTATTTGATGTTTTAATTACTTGCATAAAAAACAAGACCCCGAGTTGGGTACCAGTTAACTGATACAGTCTGATACGTAGCCTGTCCATCTCGTTACATGGGTCGAACGTACGATTCCACTCTTTACAACACGTCCCAAACTGACTCCTAGGTGCGACGTTTCATAAAATGATCCAATCCGTGTAGAGCATAGAGATCTGATTCCGTGACGCACTACGTCGACAAATGAATTGTTACTTCCTGACAAACCTTATACCATCAACCCTTACCCCTCACATCCTCAACATCAACTTGAGCATTATATCACACGACGCGATCATTTCTATAAAACCTCAAAGGCGTCGTTTGTAGTTCACACACACTCTAATCCAAGGAAACAAACAAATGTATTTTAAGCAACAATCACATTCAACTATAGAGGTGACAATTTTTAGCGGAGCCAATCATGTGGTAAAGGAATGCGCACGCATTCCTAAATTCTAGCTCCCATCGACGTTTCATATATCCCACTCTCGACTTGAACTTGAATCGTTGTACTCAACCTCGTTGGAACATGAGACAAGGACAGGAACTTGCGTCATTCTAGAGAAAGCTTTTTACATGCAACAAACGCTTAAAAAATGAAGCGAACACGAGCGTGTATGAACCTAAAAAGCTACGAGTTAGCAGAGACAGCGACTCTGCATCCATTAAACGACCACACTTCAAGAAAACGGGAAAAAATCACACTGGATGCACACGAATTTGTGGCTCAATTATCCGAAGAAAATGGCGATAGATACTTATCCGATACGTTAAATATGATCCACAAAAACGACTGCACGCAAAACGTACACGAATCCTTGTTATCAAACGATAAGAAAAACACAACGTATCGCAATAACAAACACGAGTGCGCACAGTCTTCAAAAACTCGTACACTCCGCCCACATTTGAGAATATATCGACCTGGTTTCACAATCGATCGGGTGGGACTTCAAATAAAGTCATGTGGAGTACCAGCTGTACCGTCTGAATTGTCATCTTTTATTTATTTATCGTTGGAATCCAGAAACTGATACATTCTTTTGTATACTTTCCCCTTCAAATATCAAGTTCAATCCATACACTCGGAATGATGGTATGGGATCATGATTGGTCGGATCACGATATCCGACATCCTTGCGCGTCCTCGTCTTTCTTCTGATTGGCAGTTTCTCTTTCATATTTTTCAATTCGAGCTTCCCGACGATAAAAGTAGCCTGCCATTGGATCTAATTTGTACTGCTTTTTTCTCCTAATCAAATGTTTAAGCCCTTCCCTATAAAGTACGAAATTACATTACCGTTCAAATACTTCCTGTTTAAATTTCTCTTTGACAATATTTTGCATTCCACTCCAGCCATTGGCCGCTTGTGGACCGTAATGATGGTACAACCACACTTTCTCATTGATACCGTGTAGAGGTTCTGATTTGTCGTCTTCATTTGTGTTTGTATGTGTCCAATTGTACGAAGGATTCCCAAGTTGTTGATCGTATTGTCTTCTAGTGGAAGCATTTGATAGCGACGCGTAGGCTTCAGTCACTCTCTTGAATAGCTCTGCTTTTGTCTTGTGAGAGATTGTATGAGTATTATGAGGTTAAAGGATAACAAGCAAAGAGTACAGGATCATTGCGAGTGGAATCAGGATGTAACTCTTTAGCTGCATAACAAAGCGCTTACCAATGGAAAATACTCGGGAGACGCATAGTACCTAGTTTAAAGTAAGCTTGTTTGATTTCAGATGTCGTTGCATTTCTACATGAGATGGAGAATGGAATGGAAGAAATGCAGTGCTGATGTACATCGATGTATGTAATAGCCTACCGCGCTACTTTTAAAATGCGATAGTAATCGATCGACGTCATTCTATATGACAGTGACCAAATACTCCAATTCCCAATTTACATTTACAACTCCATGTGAGGTGGTCCACACTATTTAATGTACAGTGTCATCGCCGCTGTATTTTATTCTCAATCGCGCGGAGTTCTTCACTCATTCGTTGCAGCGATGACAGTGATCTGCGTCCTTCATGCTCCCCACGCCCTACACCAACGCCATTCTCATACACAGCCGATGATTGTTGACTTCTCGTTGACGAACAGCTTGCCCATAATCCTTCGCTCCTCATACTTGGATCATATTCGCGATCTACCGTATTCTTCTTTTTAGGAGGCGGTATACACTCGGACGTCATCCTTTCCGCAACTTTCGACTTTTCGCAATCATTCTGATACAGCCCGATCATTTGCGAGCAAACAGAAGAGATCTCCGTAATAAGCCTCGTCGATCTCGCAAAGACTTGTTCGTATCTCCCATTCACATCCGCCATCCACGACTGTGTGTCAATCGTTTTGCCATCAGATATCGCACTTCCCGTTATATAACGACTGAAATGCCGCGCCAATCGATTCATATCGTTTCCACATTCATTCCAACGAGACATAAGCGCTTCCAGTCGACGTTTGCATACTTCCACTTTGGCACGAACGCCTACGCCCACATGCTCGCTATTAGATGCAAATATACCGGTATTCTTCCATCGTTTCTGTGTCATGGTGATCATTGTTTGGGTTTGTCTCAATTGAGCAACGAGTGTCTCCTTCACTTCCTCCAGAGAGCTTTGACGCGTCAGTTTCTTTGTATGTTCCAATTGTGTCTGAGTGTATTGCGTGAAATCTCGCTCTTGTTTGGCAATTGTATTTCGATACACTTGAATCGCTTTCAGTAGATCGCGATTCTCTTGAATAGCAGCGAGATGTTGTTCTCTGGCAAGTTGAGCCGATTGCTGTCGCTCTTTCAATTCAGTTGTGCGTAAGCGGTACTGAAGTTTGAGATCGTGATACTCATTCTCCAAAATCCGAATTGCTGCTCCTTCTTTGTTTTTGGAAATATCGCGTTTTTGTAGCTCTTGTCGCGATATCTCCAAAGCGGATTCAAGTTTGTCGACGCGAACTTTTTCCATCTCGAGGGCTTCATGGAGATGTTTGTTTTCTTGTTGCACTCGGACGCAAGCAGTTTCGAATTTGCTTCGCCAAAGACTGTTTTGTCGTTCTAATTCCTCTTTTGTGGTGCGACCATCACGGGACGAGCGCTGAAGCTGTTCGACATTGGCTTCCGTCTTGCCCAATTGTGAAGCTAATTGGGTCAATGCTTTCTCAAACTGGGTCACTTGTTTTCGCCAGCGAGCTTGCATCGTTGCACTACTCTCCGTCATTTCTCTGCAATCAGAATACATCAAGTCGAGCTCTGAGCCTGATAAATGACATCGACCAACCTTTTCAGTTTCGCGACGTTCTCATTTGCAGCACGTAACCATATTGTGAGCGACATGTCTGAAGAGTTGATGTCGTTCCTCGAATCTTTTTCTTCCTCCAGAGAGCTTATCGTGTTTCCAACGAGCGTGGCCAGTTCACTTTTCGCAGTCTTCCAATCGTGTTCCCAACGCACTAAATGTCGTTTATACTTGGCCGCTTCTATCTTTAGTGCTTCATTGTGTGCTTTTTCCTCCTGCAACTGCATCATCCACGCTCTTTTCTCCTCATTTGTCTGCGCTTCCCAATTGTGTCGCTGTTGATGTGCTCTTGCTGCACTTTGAGTCTCTTCTAATCGTAATTGCAGCTACGATTACAAACAATTCACAAATGAGTACATGCAAACACTCACAAGAATTAACATTAAAACAGAAAAATTTCCCATACTTGCTGCGTTTGTGTCGTTCTTTCCGTCAGTTCCTTCTCCACTTTGGCCAATCGACAATTCAGATCCTCATTAATGCTCGTTTGTTCTTCTAATTGATGCTGAATCATCTTCCTTCGCTGGTCAACCCGAGCCAATTCCGATGAAATGTGTGAGCTTTGCTTTCGTAAATTGACATTTTCACTCTCAATTTCTTGTTTTCTGCATTCCAGCCGGGTCACTTGCTCCTCCATTGACTGACTTCGGGATGCGATTTCCATTTCGAGCTTATTACGGGCATGCATGATCTCTATTTCACTCGTTTTTAATCGACTTTCCATCGCCACACGTTCCATATCTTTTTCGGAAGCAAGGTTTTTCAACTTCTCAATATCAGATTGAAGAATCTGAACCTTGTTCTGATATTGTATCTGTTGATGCTCAAATTGTGCTGCAATCTCACCATCCTGTTTCAATGCGTTTTCAAGAGAAGAAAGTCGATGTTTGGCTTGTTCCAGGTCCCGAGTGACATGCTGATACTCATATTGAAGCTTTGTAAATTGATCCTGAATTTGTTGTTTTTCATTCTCAGACTGCATCAAACGATGTTGGTTTTCTGCCACCAATCGCTGTCTTTCGTTCATATAATTGATCTTTTCCTGTGATAAGCTCTCAATCTCATTACGCAACGGCTTCAATTGGGCTTGCCAGTGTTCCGTAACAGCTTTGCATTCCATATCGACTCTTGCCCGAGTATCTTGTGCGCTTTCTACCCGCAATTGTTCGATTGTTTGCATCTGTTGAAGCGATTTGGCATTAGCGTCCTCCAATTCTTGTATCGTTCTATCATATTGTCGTTCCAAATCATCCATTTGTGCTTTCCATTGTTCTTGTCCTTGTAGAAATTCCATCCGTTTCACCTGATACTGATGTTGTATCTCTTTTTCTCTCTGATCCCGAAGTTCCACTTCATGTTCCAGCTCATTCACACGATTTTCCATATTATTCGCATGATATCCAAGTTCCTGCAGCTCTTTCCTCAGCATTTCCACTCTCTCCGCCCAAATTGCTTCGTCTCCCTGCGATGCAGCCATCCTTTCTGCTCTTTCTTTTGCTTCCGCGCACTCTTGATGACTCTTTTTCAACTGCTGCTGTAAACGACAGAGTGAATCAGAGGCGCGTATCATTGCAACATCGCGTTCTTTCAATTGCTGATCCTTCTCCGCCACAACAAGACGCAATTGGAAAACCTCACTACTAAGAGCTTCATCCGTGAATGCGCCACCTTTCGTGTACTCCAACAAGCGTTCTTCGAGGTAATTTATGCGCAGCGCCTTATTAAAGTTGTCATTAAGCAAATGCTGATGCGCTTCTTGTTGTTCGCGGAGCAAATCGCTCTGCAGAAGCGAAGTAGAGGGAACGAGAGAAGCGTTTTCAAGTGTCGGCGCCATGGAATATCGTTAAATGTTCAACTTTGACGCGCGATTGAACTTTTTGGATGAGAGTGATGGTCATGCAATTCTTCTTTACGGGAAAGGAATTGTCTTTTTTTGTGATATACGAGGAATTCTGTGTTGATTGGCGAGTGAGTGGATAAAAAGAGAGATCTTTTGATGATTTTGTCGCGTTGGATGGAGTAAATAACGCTACAGGGCGCTTGCAACCGCCTGCGCCAGCGCTTCTTCTAAAAAGTACGAACTTAATAGACGCGGCTGGATGAATTCGTCGTATTTAGACTAGGTACGGAAAAAGGGAAAACATGTACTAGTAGTAAGATAAACGTGTCTCTTTTCGCCAATTTCGATGCCTTATGTCCTGCTATGGGTGCGTAACGCTGCACTGAATAGTACCACGCGATTGATAAGCGTATACAAGATGGTCTACGATTATTTTTGTACGTTAGATCTTCACAGTCAAGCCAATAGATCATGCACAAAGATGGTGTGGTGTGATAAGTTTGATGCACGGGATTTAGGTAGAGTTCTAAATAGTAGTATAAAGATCGCATTATCAGTGTCACACTTCAAACTCAAATTTTCTCGCATGCATAAAGTAGGTGATGTAGTAGAAGAAGGTAAAGCGTGAGATAGTAATCGACCCAGCTTGCTACTTAATAGAACATCATGATGTTGAGGTGTAGCTACCTGCATTAGATTGTCCTTGACAATGATGTGAACACTACTTCTAATGAATAAGTAGTGGCGACTAAACGATTCGGTGTTAAATTGAGACAGAACCAACTAAACACAAGTCGGAGCACTTTTTCTGCTATTACGTGCTCATTGTCTGCCATTTTTACTGATACGAAGCATCTTTGGGTTTTGCTCACGCTTCGTGTCATTTCCAATCGAAGGAACGGTTGTTCGGATCATCATGATGACCGCATGTGATCCTTGATCAATCGCCTTCACATCTGTGCGGTCGTGATGAGTGAGATCTTGTGCATTAGCAGTGTCATTATATCATGCGCTGACGGGCGGAAGATAATCATCTGCAGCATGCATCACATCCATTGTTTAGTAAAATAGATTCTTCTCACGTCCCGGATCCTCCATTACTAAACATACAAAACGGCTCACTTCCGTATGTAGTTTCGGCTTATATATCGGGAATTAATCATCTCAAAATGTTCTAGGAGATGGCTTTGGCTCCATACGGGCTCTAAATTATTGCACTCGTTTGAATCTCATCGAAGCTTTCATCCAGATCGTACATAATAGGTGTGTAACCATCACAGTGGCTTACACACCGTGGCAGGTAATATCGTACACCCACATTTTCATCACTACTCAGTCAGTATTACGAATTTGCGGATGCTGTTTGAATATGTAGTGTAGCTCATTCGTAGAAACACCCTATATGTGCTCACAACCGCGATTTCGCAAAGCGCAGGGGGTCTCACACACAATTTGTTTTTTGCCACCCTGACACATTAAATCGTATACTTGGCCCTAAAAATTCCATGTGTAAACGTATGATTGTATCATCGTGCATATATCATTGACTCGTGTCATTTAGCAACATGATGTCAGCGGCAAAAAGCAACGGAAAGGGAAACAAGAAGCCACTACTTATCGAGAACGAACGGGAAAAATTGAGGGGCTTCGCGGGGTCGGCCTGGGCTTGCGTGCCATCAAGACGATTACCTCGCGGAGCTTCGACACCATCCGCCGAGCAGTCTGACCTGCCTCAGCCCCCCAGCCGAAATGCCGAGGACCCACTGTGCTCATCTCGAAGCGCCAAGTTCGACTCGTCGTGCGCACTTCAGCGCAGGGGAACCTGTTCACCGCCCAGCTGAAGGCCGAGCTAAGCCTTCAGTATCCGTCCGCTGCGTGCTGCGCATCTTGGTACAGGTCGACTTTCTCGTGTACTACATTATGGAGAACACGTTACCACTCACGGCTGCGGACATGGCTGTGCGCAAAACCTGGGCCAAGGGCATGCTGCTGTGGGAGGACGTTGGGACTCAATGATTTTCTCGGATGAGAAAAAATGGAATTTTGACGGACCTGACGGCTTCCAACACTAGTGGTGCGACCTGTTCCATTCCACCCGCCAGAAGAAGGGACGTCAAGCTTTGGTGGGTCCATTATGGTCTGGGCCGCTTTCAGCGCCCGTGCCAAGTCGCCACTTGGTGTGCTGACGGGGAGGCAGAATTCAGAAGACTACATGTACACAGTGTCTGAATACTGTTCCCCTTCGCACATCATAACTACGGCACAGGCTTCATTTATCAGCAGGACAACGCCAGCATACATTTTACTCATCGTGGCCAGGAGTTCTTTAAAGAAGAGAAGATTCAGACGCTTGACTGGCCGTCAAAGTCTCCTGATCTCCACTCCACAGTATATTTGTGATCGATTATTAGCAGGCGCTAATGGAAAACAGCTCGAGGGCGTCTCTGATTTGAAGGCAGCGCTTTGTGAGACATGGGATGCAATCCCTTATGCCACACTAGTGTTGCTTGCTCGCTCGATGCCACGACGATGTGTTGAGCTAGCGAGAAGAAGGGCAACAAAACGCATTATCAAATACAAGAAGTCTTTAGTGTCTTCATTATTATAATTAGAAGTTGTATTACTAAGGTGTACGATTTAATGTGTAGCGGTGGCAAAATCAAAATGTGTATGTGAGAACCCTGCGCTTTGCGAAATCGCGAGTGTTAGCACACAAAGGATGTTTCTACTAATGAGCTCAAAACGTATCTAAATAGCATCCGCAAATCAGTAAAATTGACTGAGCATTGGATGAAAACGTGGGTGTACGATATTACCTACCGAGAGTGTTTGCTCGTACACGTGTGTTGTACGTCAGTACTTAGAATCACGAAGCCTCGCTGTTTTGATTCATACGACTCTCGTGTGGTGTATAACTTAGTGGTTGAATACTAGCCTCTCTAGCTACCACTCCTTTTTCTACCCAGATCCGCACCGTGCGACCAAACTACAGTGCACCTGGATCCGCTCCAGACTCAGCAACGTGACAGACGAGACCTTGACTCAGCTTAGTTCACTGCATAGCTGAAAGCGCATTGACTAATAAAAGAGTCAATTTACATGTCATTGCACTCTCGCTGGGCGCTGGGCACTCGCCACAGAGCCTCCCTCATTATAATCATTAACAATATAAGCGTTCAAAGGAGATGTGTATCTATCGACCCTTAAGGTTGCAGAAAAACCATCGTATTTGGCGAAAGCTTTTCAAGCTTCAAATTTGATAACAGCTCGTCGAGAAGGAAATGCAGCGATCAGTAACATCCACATGCTCCTTTAACATCAAGACTTATGGCTGGCTCCCGTATAACTAGCCAACCGAATGAGCAAAGTGTTCTGCTACGAAGCACGATATCAAACAGAGCCAATTCAATTGTATATAGGTGAAATTCTGAAGGAAATCTTCTGAATAGATTTGACCGGCCTGCAAGAGAAAAAAAATTCATCTGATTCATTTTAAATACATCGCGCCTCTCATAGCGACCTTTAAGTCTGTGTTAGTAATGCACTCCCGTATTGCTTGCATCCAGATAAACAGAAAGCGCCTTGCAAAATATTTTTGGCATGTAGATTTGGCATTTTTGCGATTTACTGACCAGTCCAAACGAATTTTATCCACCTTCGAACGGGCTGTAGGCAGCTTGATCACAAGCTGAAAACTGAAAAGAAAACAGAAAAAAACAGAAAAAAACAGAAAAATATAGGCAGCTTCATTGTGTGGACTGTGTATGAAACCCTGTAGCATGACTATTATATCGCGCTTTGCGTTTATGCAGCGAATCTAGCTTGTCGGATACACCCTTGGCGAAATATGTGTTAATTCTGCCGAGAATCTAGCCATTCCTGGTTCACTTACACTGAATGTTCTTGGACCTTGGAATTTCAGACACGAGATCACTAACAACGTATCGGTCTCGAATTCTTCAGCCTCTTGCTAGCACACGGAGCTTCCACTCATATCATATTTGCAAAAATAAAGTTAATGTTTTTGATAGTGATCCGGTGATTTCTTTGTGGGAATGTTACCGCTTTATTGCCACCAGATAATTTGACAAACTTATAACACCGAACGTGAAGGCAACTATGCTTTGAAATCAGCAAATAGCAATCTGGATATTATATTATCTATACTGGTCTGGAAGAGACCAACATCAATCGTGCGTTTCCACAGAAGCATCGATCGACGCTTCTTTGGTTCTCATGAGAAATCACATTTTTCATTTAACACACAGATGTGCCAATCCCATTATCAATTTGAAGATTGTCTCAGTTCCAATAAAGGTAACGCTTCTCGAGCTTCCATTCCAAGCAGCGTCTAGTCCCCGGAACAGACGCATTGGTCAATCACAGAAGTAGACACAAAGTTCCGTAGACAGAGATTCATGTCGTGGTTGAAGTGATATTCTCCTCTTGAAGAAAATTTGGTAGGGACAAAAATTACAGCATAATACGGTACAGAGCATGGGTCACTTCATTTCATTCTGCGGTCTACGGCAGCCGAGTAATCAGAATGGCGCATCGGTAGCGATAGCGTGATACTTGACTGTGACAGATCTAATTCACGACATGTAGGATGTCCAACTAAATAAAGGAAAGGAAGCGTCAGCGATAGCCCGATCTCGGTCCCTGTCAACAAATGGATATGATATGTCCATCGCCTCCATTTTAGCCGATGTGGATCACCTCATTCCGGATGCATTCGCACCAGTAGATATCAATATAATAGGAAGCCATCATGGAAGAAGCTGTAATGAGGTAAATTCTCCTCAGGCTACTGAGAAGGGATCATCTGCATCGCATTAAAAAGTGATAAAATGGTTTCAGCATTCGGTTCACTTGAACTAGAGAGGAACTTGCGATTTCCATACCTTTGCAGAAATAACTGCATAAACAAAATGGAAATCACTATCGCTGACGGGATTGGTTAGCTTCCAGGAAATGGACATGAAAATTTTTTCTGCAGTCAATTTAGTCCACCTCTAATCAAACATCACGCGACAGCCACAATCCAGCCAAAAGTGACAGCGCTACATGTTAAATAAAGCCTCCCTTACATGATAAGCTCCGCAGAATGCAACTGAATCAAATTGAAGAATTCGTGCAGTTTGATAAGGATAGGATCGGACGCCTTTTTCTCATTTCAGGCGTTGAATCGTTCGAGGCATTTTATCACAATTTGCACTTGGAAATGCTCCACTTAGTTATATCCGCTGATTAGTTACATTGTCAATAGCTGGAAGAAGCCGGGTTTGAGTCCTGACTGACTACAGTAGCATGAACACTAGATTTTGACCTCAACTTGCGCACGCGCAATCCTCAGCGAATTATTCGCTTTATAACTACTGAAACTTAAATAAATGTGTAATGCCGAAATTCCCTATCAAATGCCGAATGGGCCGATTATCGAGTTTCGTTCATAGGCCGACCAATATTGATTTTCTAGATGTGTATTACAAGAATAGTCGCAGTTCTTGCGGGCATTTAAGTCCTCGATAAGGCTCACTCCATTGTGCGACTTATCGTGTGGTCTGCACCAACGATGAATTACTCTAATATGCGCTATTGCCAAGGAAAATATATCAGATTCACCATGCATTTGCTGACGCAGATGTTCAATTTTGATGAAATCTTTATTCGGTATTTAGCATACGAAAGCGACGCCAGAGATCCCGTGCCATACGATCATTCTGTTGCCCTTTGACATGCCCCGACGATTACCGTGTACAGAATCTCCATTTGGTCGGACTAGAAATGTTTTCCGGGAGAAATTGATTTGTCTCGCACGAAGGGTCTTGTCAGTAACGACAGTATGGATCATTGATCTACCGAAGGTGAATAGAGCTATTACGCTGCGGAATCGTACCTCAAAGATGAGAATCATACTTCGTGGTCCTGGATGTAAAGATCTTACCTGAGAGATGAAGGAGGACTTTCAGTTCATCAATTCTCGAAGCAGATGGTTGCGGGATTCGGTACGCCGAATGAAATCAATTTCGGGCCTGCAATCAGATCAAGAACAAATCCCAATTATAGTTCAAGCACTGAAAGCATATGTAGGTTAGTATTGTTTTAGAAAATGAACCTTTACCTTGTATGTGCGAGCACATCTTCAAGAAAACATCTGAAAGGCAAAACGTGCTGCCGAAAACTGGCACTAACATATCAGGAAGTTGAAGTGTGATCTATTAATCGCAAAATCTAGGCGTAATTTCCATAGAGGTCGTGTATAGTCAAGAAAGTGAATATTACCGACGAGCAGAAGATAGAGAAAACTATTACCTGCCACCAAGAATTTCTCGATAGATTTGACAAGCTAACCTGAGATGCCTTTCATCCCTCCAAAAAGGTAATACTATCAGAGAGACAGTGTGATCGAGCCACCAGCTGGCATTTATCACTAATTCTGCTTACCCACGGTGAAGGCACTACCTCCACCAATGACGGCCAGAAAAGCTCCTGATTTGAGCTGCTAAAATCCATTGCGAAATGAAAATCAATAACGAGTATTATCCTTATGAAATCTTATCTCATGTCTTGGGGCGAATGGCACTGGATGAACAGAAAAGCTATGAAATGTGGCAAACAGACCTGTGTGATGATACATGCTAGAAAGTAAAATAACGTATGAAATCCCGGATGAATGCGTCTGCGTTACGTAACTCATTTTTTTGTTGTTTGGCATTCTGAAGCAAAATTGTTGATTGTTGCGGTATGAAAAGCCATGGTTATATCATCATATTTCTATCACAACCTTGAGCCTCTTTGATCACATTTCTCTGTTGACGTTATTAGCCTGACCAGACACCGCAATGTAAGTTGGTTATCAGTATATAAAGGCCTCTGGAATTTCGGTGTCATTTCTTTCAGATCTCATCCTTGGTTATCTAAAAGCTCAAATAATCATAATTCACGGTCTCGTCGAGAAAGGCTCTGCATCAACTATGAATGCAACACATAGAATGAGTTCTATTGAACGAATCCGACTCTGGCCAAGTATGATTTGGTACCCTTAAGCCACAGTGTCGCTTATCCTCGTACTCTTCATGTACGCTCTTTTTGTTGTTAATCATAGTTGTTTGGAGCATGAAAACGCTAATTTTTTGACAGGTATCGATGAGGGCACAAGCTGTGAGGACAGGCTTGGCGATGATAAATTCTTTGACATCTCTATCCCAGCTTTGATCTTGCTATCAATCGGAACCAACAAGTGACATGACGTACACGTCTTTCTGCGAGGATTCTCAATCAAAGACGTATTCTGTCAATTTGAATTGAGGGCGCACAAGTGGTGAAAACGAAAATTCTGTGAAAAAAATGATTCGTCTTGGTTTATAAAGCATTTGCGTTAGGTGTGATATAATACAATATCAGTCTTGAATCATTCTCTGATCGATAAGATTCACGTTGCAGCAAGATGATCCAAATCCTCTAAAGGTACAGCACAGCCGCAAGAAAAGAGCTGGGAAAGTTGAGATTGAAGTTGACACAATCTATGCAACCTCGAACCTTCTTGGCTTCGTACCTTGTGAAATCCATTTCATCTGTTTTACATCACTTGTGTCTATCCTCAACATCGTCAAAAAATGAGATTTACCAGTAAATTTGGGTGGTGTAAGGCATAGCCAATTGCATTGCATCATAAACCTTTGGAAAGAGCCGCTGAACTATAGATGAACGTCAAGCTGCTCCAAATACTTTTATTTGTAGGAACGCAGGTTGAGAGAATACATTTGGACCCAGATACTCGAGTACTTGCTATTCTCTAGTTGAACGGCTATTTCGAAAGGAACAAGATGATAATTATTCATGGATGCGTAATTCACTCATAGGCATTATGAGTATCTGTTCAGATGGTGAAAGATACATGCAAATTCTTGAATAAGGATTCCCTCAAACATTTAGAGAAAACAAACGGAATCCGGATTTTACGTCTAACTCTTTTGGAATGCTGTTGGGCGTTTGTTCAAGACTCTTTAATCGGAACGCTTGAATACCCTAATCCAACTGCCGATGCTGGTTTTTGTACGCTTGGTATTGAAGCCAATTATACTGTTGGAATGGGCCCTGTGACATCTGCGCATCGTTTAGCAATGTTCTACGTGCATGGATAACTGTGGGACGACGAACTATTCAGAAATATAGGATAACGTGCTATATGATACAGCAATTACGCCAACTTATGTTGGTCCCAGTATATGAATGGATTCTGAGCGACCTCATCTAGCTGAAATTCGTAAAGCTTTTTCGTTCAAAGATCATCGCACGTTTTCAGAAGAGACTCCTGGCATTATGAGAGAAAATTTGCAACCTTTTACGTGCTCCTGCTGAACAAAATTATCACTAATCATCATCTACTTTTATCTATCCTTATTACCCCAATGGGGATATGAACGCGCGGCTCATGCACACGCACTGTTGCCGGGAAGAATCCTTTCGGAAATCTATCAGCACATAAAACCAGCAAAAACGCGGCGATACATGTCAGCCCACAAGCATGATCCATTCCGACTAAAGGCCGTGGCAGCGCGCTTAAGATGCAACATTTTGCAACTGCACGCTGAAAGTTGAAAAATACTAGAAAGAAGCTACTCGTAAAAGTAAGGAATGTATTGTATGCATGAAGAAATTGTACCTGGAAGCGCTAACGCCCGATGATGTTCTTCTCAAGGAATTCTTGACAATATTTTAATCAATATGACTGGGTGGATTGATGAGGTACGCATCCATTTTACATTTTCACTGCGCGAGGATTATAACGGAAGCCCGAACTCAGCATGTGCATGTAATCGAGTCCGCACCTGCCGTCAAGCTACTTGGCGGCATGCAACTACTCAGTGCAGTCAGTGTTGCACACCATACCAGTGCGTCAAAAGTCAGAATACAGCTATAGATATGGGTGAACTTGACGCTATAAGATATCTTGATCAAATGGGGCATCTAATCTTCATATCGTGGCTCAGTGGACACATCATAAGATTAAGCGTATTCTATAACAAGGAGTTCAAGTCGTTCCGGTAAATTTTCTATGGATTCGACGAAAAGAGGATTAAGGTCATGCCTTCGAGAAATGCTGCAGGAAATGGAGGGCTCATGGAAACAAGGTACGCAACTCTATAATGAATATTCTTTTCCATTTGAGATTTGAACCCTGAAACACAAATATACGAATGCCACGCAGGCTATGTCACATACAGAGCCATTTTAGCCAGTCATATTTGCTAATAAGAGCAACATCAGAACCAATCATAAAGTAAAAACCATGAATTTTCGGTTGGACGCAGTGATCATCATTGTGCTGACAGCAGCAAGTAAGGCTAAGGAGATCTCAGGAATTTTTCGATTGACGACATAAAATAAGGGGTTTCACTTTTTGCCATGAATGCCTAAGAAACAGTTTGGGTGTGACAACGATCCATTTGCTCGAAGCCAGAACTTCTAAAAGGCTCTACTGGGTTACAGGTAACTCAGATATGTTGAAAACATTCGTAATTTAATGCAACCTCATGAGGACGTGTATTATAAGTCAGAGTCAAACATACCATCTGTTTGATTATTCAACAAGAGGTCTACAACAGAGTAATCACAAAGAGGACCCCAAAGATGTGGAGTATGATATATTTCGTTTCATAAAATCTGCTTCACATCAACTGGAGATAGCGAGAGCTTTTTCGCTGGACGATTTGCCGCGAAATAACAAGCACGATTTTATGTCGTTTATGAGAAAACAAGACTTTCAAATTTCAGTGTTTTTTAAGGAAGAAACGAGTTAAAAGAATAAAAACCTGGAAACATAAAGTAATCCCATGGGCCACCATTCAGAAAACTCGCCATCATTCGTACTTACTGAAGAAAATCCACGGAAGAAAATTGGGACTGATCCAAGCAACTTTACGCGAAAGCACCGAGATATTGGCTCATCAGTCCAATGTATTGTCATACCTGGTGTAAGGCAAGATGCTGTGTGTCGCGAGTGTTTGGCTATGCATAGTACGTATACGACCATTCATACTTATCACTTATTGCACGATTCAAAACTTTCAGGCGAGCTTTGCGTGTTCCCTTTTAGCCAAGACCAAGGAAGAATAATTGAAAAATGTGACAGCACTTGTTGCCATCAAATTTGTGCGTTAAAAGTAAGCGCTTGTGAGAAATTCGACAGGATGTTTCCGAAGCATCAACAAAAACTGAAGTTCGTGAACGTTGTGCGCACTTCAAGTATTGTAGCTCGCAATTCAGTGGTTATAAGTCAAGATAATGACGTGACGAAAGAAGAAATTGGCAAGGTCGTAGAGCACATTGCTCTCGTAAGGATGACAAGAATGAGATATAAAAACCAGTTCCGAAGGTTTGTTGCCGCATCCCAGGAAGTAATAGAAATGCTTCTTTCTGGAAAGAACACAGTTATCAACATTGTTGCAGAGCAATGGAAGCGTCGGAAATGTATTGCGTGCATTGTGAGAAGTAAAGGAGGTATGGTTTGGTAATCACTTCGTCCTTATCAGAGGCTTTAATACTGACGACTACTGCCGAAAATGAACCGGTTTGTGAAATATGCACAGCTATAAATAAGATCAAGTCAGATGAGAGTGAACAATACCTTGCTCAGCATGCCATGAAGTTGGAAATGCATCAACGACCATCAAGCCTACAGCTTCTGGATGAGTCCGGAGGCAATTGCATTGTATCGTATCACTTTGAAAAGAAAAAAATGCAGTGTATTAACTGCATGCAAAACGCACTGGGTGGAATGGTAGAACATCACATCATGTCATCACTTTCTTTCCTAGTTTACACATTCACAAGTGACTCAATAGCGCCTTATAGGCCACTTCAAAAACTACTAGACTGTCATACCTACGACCTTTGTCTCAGAATCCAATTGGTTCCTAAGAAATTTTGTGCGGAGCACCAAATTTTCCTATCGACGGCTTCCTTTCAGTCAACTGGTCAAAAGGAGATCAAAAAATGGAACGAAATAAGTATTCCAACCGGCATTTGTCCTCCAAGCAGTCACCAGATCGTCTCTGATATGAGCGTGGTACAGGCTTAATGGGTGGCTTATCGCATACCGAATCAAACATGGGTACACCAATATGGCCTATGCATCGCTGTATCGCGTTTGTACGCTTTCAACACGCACCATCCAGACAAGCTGATTGTATGAAGTGTCGTATGGAACACACGGAAGTATATTTCTTATACACCTCCAAGACTGCTTCTGATGGATATGTTTGGATGCGTCAAGCACTGGCAGATATAATCAAATCATGCGTCGGGAACCTTTGCTTAAGTCTTACCTACGATGAACAAATAACGCAGATTCAGCGTTTTTTTGGGCTCTTGCAACTGACAGCAACAAATAATTTCCTTTACCAGGCATTAAAGACGATTCAAATAGCTGCAGTGGTCTGATACTGTCCACTCTAAGTGTACAGACGTCCCACCATTAGGACCCATCAAAAATAGCTCTTTTCTGTTTATGTCTCCAGAGGTAAAATAGATGATAAGGATATAAGAATATAAGAATTTTAAGATTTACTTCTGTTCTTGTTCTCAAAGATATAACAAATTATATCCCAAGTGAACTCTGCGTCAGTGCGCTAGTTTGGAGCTTATGAAAGCTCTCGACAAGATCATGCATGTCATCATCCAATATTTTTGTGTGTCTCCAAAAGTGCGCTACGGTCTTGCGCGTGACAGATAACCATGCTGACTCATCCCACTGCATAGTGGAAAGTACATTAACATTAAAAAAAGAGGGCCAATTTAGATTTTTTTGTACCTCCCAGTGATAGCTGGCAATCGCTCAAGAAGATCGTCAAAGCGGTCAACAATATGACGAAGCTGAATTTTGGCAATCTGGGCCTTAAAAGAGCTGATTATTCCCGCGTCTTGAGGCAGTCGTATTTGGCGGAAGCATTTGAAGCTTCACATTCGATAGCGACTCGCCCATCCGGTGCGATGAGATGTTGTCGACGAGAAGGAGGATGTGACGACCAGCGCGCATATGCGCGTTCAGCTGCGACAACCAGTGCAAAAAGAACTTTGACGTCATCCATCCCTATTTGTACGTTCGTATTGCAATCCAAGCTGTTCAGTGGAGTGTACTTGAAAGCAGCGCGGTTTTCACAGATCCAACAAAGAGAAGTGGCAGCTTTGTAATTCCGCCTGCGTCGCAACATAAAGCGACCGATAGCCTCTTTTTTATGGTGCTTTTTTTTTTCTGCGATACGATCTTTCGTGATAGGCTTAATTGGCTTGGAGCAACAAGAGAAATTTGTCACATCTATATTGAACACGTCCCGCTTCTCATAACCCTGTGTAATCTCTTCCAGTGCCATCCTTCCACTCTCCACAGCATTAAGATTCACAGATGCTGCCTCTCCATTCAAGCCCTTCGACGTCAGACAGTGACGCTTCTGAATATGAATAGCTACCATGGGAGAACACCAGCGCCTGTAGCCTGACTTTATCTTGATAGTTGCCGCTTCTAAGTAGCTCGCGCCGAATCTTGGCCACCTTCGCCCAAATTGTTGCACCAGTGAAGAAAATATGCTTTTAGTCTTCACACTGACGAATCCATACCAGCAAACACTCTTCAAGTTCTGAAGCGGACACGGTATGTTTTGTCTTGTCCCCTGGATTCCGCACAGTCACATCCGAAGGGGCATTCAGGAACCGATAGATGAACTTCTGCCCGGCGTAACCGCTATCTTGAACGTGAATTTTACCCATGCAGCCAGCTCATGATGTGTGACCTCTGAATGCGATTCAAAATACGCGCGTAGTTGTTCCTTTCAAGCGTGTGTCATGCGCGCGTACTCATCCTGCTGTTTTGTTGACAAAGGACAAATGCGTGGGAGATTTAAAATAAGAAAAAATCAATTAAGTAAAACACATAGCTATCGGGATAAAGAGGGTGTGTATTTTTGGCAATGGGTCTTAATGAAGGGGAGATCTGTAGGTTCGTCTAGCAGCCTAAGCATTGAGTAAGGTATATATACCCTAAAGCATTAGTCATAAGGTACTGTACCCGACGGCCATGTTCCCTCCTCACAAATAACCTGTATAAGTGACATCCCTCCTCTTACATTTTACACATTTGCTGACAGTGCGAGCGGCTAAGGAATTATCAAGGAGGCTTCGGCGAGCAGGGTTGTCGTGGTTTCAGAATCCGTTAATGCCCCACAACTAAAGCGGTAGGTTATTATAATTTCAACTCGTCTCTCTGAAGCTGTTTCTTTGTAAATTTGTGCATGGAAGGAATTAACACTTACATAAATTTTTGGAAGCCACTAAGACAACAGCCCGCCCGTGCCTCAGCGGTAGTAGGAGAGGGCCCTGCAGTGGTGGTTTGACTTGAAGTCCTCCTGGAATGGGTAGTATTTGAAACTATACTAAGCGTAAGCTTGAAAAATATCTGCATACTCGGTTTGAAGCAATGTATAAGTGATATTAACACGGCAAAGTGCTCATGTTCGGATAAAGTAGATCGATACAAACCAATGAACAGTTAATGAAATGATTTGACCTACTGTAACCCTCTAAGATCACAAATTGGCCATTATTAGTCCATTTCAACTCACGGTGCAGGGTACAAACTGAGGTAAGGGCTAAATTCATACAGTCTAATTGAAATGATCATTATTATTAGGGTGCGGCTATTGCCACAGACGTTTTGACTATTGCCACAGACGATTTGGCTATTTCCACAGACGGTAGCATTTGATTGTGTTTATTTATCAGGCATATAACCTGGAAATTAATAGCTGGCACACATGTTGAACCTGTAGATTTCAGCAGGTGAGCTAATGACCAGATTTGTTTGTCACAGGTTAAGTGCACCCACACTATCGCGCTTCGCGGGCGGATAAGGCGCAAGTCTCTCTTGCGCATGCATGTTCTAGTAGTTTA